>JAVTVY010027237.1:0-114457 GCA_036873755.1 Hanleya hanleyi
TATCATGTTCTGAATGACGAGACGAGTAAAACGAGACCCCACAACCCTACCGCAAATGTATAGAAGTACGTTTCCCAGGGGGACAAACATTGATCCTATACCCTCAGTATGGGACTATATGGGTTCGGTGACTTTTTTCAAAAATTTCACCGATTCGCACGGGGACACTTCCTATCATGTTCTAAATGACGAGACGAGTAAAAACGAGACCCCACAACCCTACCGCAAATGTATAGAAGTGGGTTTCCCAGTAGGATAAACATTGAACCTATACCCCAGTATGGGTCTATATGGGTTCGGTGACTTTTTCAAAATTTCACCGATTCGCACGGGGACACTTCCTATCATGTTCTAAATGACGAGACGAGTAAAACGAGACCTCACAACCCTACCGCAAATGTATAGAAGTACGTTTCCAGGATGGTCCTATACCTCCCATACCCCATATAGGCATTTTCCCGTAATTTAGGATAAAGTCCGTATTCCGTATTTTTTCAGGAAAATTTTTACATACACCCACCCTGGAACTAGGGAAGATAACTCTGTTGATAGACAAGCCCCGTTAAGCCCGGCGACCTATATACCCCTCATACCCCATATAGGCATTTTCCCAGGTTTTTCGATAAAGTCCGTGTTCCGTATTTTTTTTTTTCAGGAAAAATTTTACATGCACCACACCCAGCCATTCAATACCCCTTCACCTAGGCTTCACTTGATACCTCACTCGACCCCATTCGACCATAGGGGCTCCCCTAGCTCCAAAAAGGCTATTTTCATACCTTGGCCACCGCGCATGCGCAGAAGGCCGATATGTCAACCCCACACCCAGTCCATCAGATGCCCCTTCACGAATGCTTCACTTTGATACCTCACTCGACCCATTGGACCATTAGGGGCTCCCTAGCTCCAAAACGTCTATTTCCATACCCTTGGGTCACCGCGCATGCGCAGAATGCCGATATTTCAACCCCACGCCCAGTCCATCAGATGCCCCTTCACGAATGCTTCACTTTGATACCTCCGACTCCATTGGCCCATTAGGGACTCCCCTAGCTCCAAAACCGCTGGGCCACCGCGCATGCGCAGAATGCCGATATTTCAACCCCACACCCAGCCCATCAGATGCCCCTTCACGAATGCTTCACATCGATACCTCACTCGAGCCCATTGGTCCATTAGGGGCTTCCCTAGCTCCAAAACGTCTATTTCCATACCCTTGGGCCTCCGCGCATGCGCAGAATGCCGATAGTTCAACCCCTCGCCCAGCCCATCAGATGCCCCTTCACATATGCTTCACTTTGATACCTCACTCGACCCCATCGGTCAACTAGGGGCTCCCCTAGTTCCAAAAAGGCTATTTTCATACCCTTCGGCCACCGCGCATGCGCAGAATGACGATATTTCAACCCCACACCCAGCCCATCAAATGCCCCCTCCCCTAAGCTTCACTTTGATACCTCACTCGACCCCATCGGACCATTTTATCTAGGGACTACTTTTTCTCCGCGGAAGCTTTTTCCCGAGACCGAATCACCGCCAGACATGACTGCATCACCGCGGATGAATACATTCTTGCACTCACTCACACCGTATGGTGTGGTGGAGGTGGGTACAAAATGGCGGCCTGTGTGGTTGTGTGGTGGGAGGTGAGTATCCGCCATTTTGTACCCACCTCCACCACACATCACTCACGCATGCGCACCCCCCAATACCCCCCCAAAACAGGTCGCTGTGACGTAAAAACAGGTTCTCGCGCATGCGCAGTGGGGGGCTTTTGCGTCGAAAGACTCTTTGTATACTACTGGCCTGCAAGTTTGATTTGTCCATTGTAATGTATGCAATGTCACCAAAGTAGATAGACATATTTTTCAAATTATTGATAGATCTGCACATGGAAACTTAAATACATGCCGTTTGGGGGCTGGCTCGAGAACTTATTGACATACAATTACCGAACGTGGTGAATTTTCGTATCTAGTCGCAAATCAGAAGCCTATTGAAAAGCCTTTGTTCAACAATAGTTTACAGAGTTATGTCCCTTAATTGAACAAGATCAGTCCATATAAGTTTTTGCTATTGTATTTATTTCGGTGCATTAGTCACATGGGAGGGTACCTTTCACAGTTATGAACTTTTAATTATTTTATAATTATTTATGGAGCCCTAATGTCTCCTCACTCAAGCCTCTCTCAATACATACACTACAGAAAATAGTTAGAGACTTGAAAAAGTAAATGCTATCAACTCTGTTTAAGGCCATACAAAGTTAATTGTTTCTCGAGTACATTTTTTTCTTCATGCATGCAGGCAGACAGGTGTTTATTTCATTTTGTATTTTTTTTATCCAAATATTTATTGTTTTAGGCCACACAAAGTTATAAATTTGGTTCTCAGGCACTTTTTATTTGAAAACCATGTGGGCGGGCGGCCATTTTTTTTCTTTTTACATTCCTTGGAAAAAAAAACAAGTTGTGTTTCAAGAATACAAGTAACAGAAATTGTATTTGCTGATGGGGAAATTTATAACATTGAATTATCTTCTTCATCTTCATATATTTTGTTTACCTCTTGTATGCTCTCTCGCGAAAATACTTTAGACAAGCTATTCAACTACACACGGATGTGCATGACCATGACAACAAAAACAACACTTCAATAGCGAGAATGTATTTGTCACAAAAAATATTTAAAACCCCGAAATTCGGCACTTTGCAGTTTCCTACTTTTCAGAAAATGATAGCTTTCAGTGTTTTCACTGTTGTTGTTGTGATTTTGTTATTTATGCTCTGCAAAAAAGTTTTGACATGCAAGGGTTACGTACCACGCATGGGGCCTCGAGAACCAACTTTACAACTTTGTATGGCCTTAACCCTCTCTGCCCTGGGCTTTTTGTGACCTGTCCTGGCCTGGGGGAGCCGAAATGGCCCCCCCAAATTATTTTTCTTACCCCTTGAGCTAGGGGGCTGAAACTTCCCACACTATACCTTTGGGTCAAGCTCTATCAGAAAATGTAAAAAACATCAACGATGGCCCTTTGATGACGTCACAGTGACGTCATTTTCAAAAACGACATTTTTTGGTCGATTTTTCGGTCGAATTTTTCGAATTTTTTATTTATACAATTTCTCCGAAAAAACTGCATGATAAATTAGTAAAAAATAATGTGATGTGAAATAAAATAGTTTTTGTCCACTTTTCATCGCGGAAAAGCAGAAATTTTGAAGAAATATGACAAAAACTTCATTTTTCAGGTACCCCACGTGGCCGCCATTTTGAATTCACCAATGATTCTCTGCTCGGGGGCTTATGCAAATAGGCTCAAAATGACCCCAATATGATAAACTATAAAGTCAAGGAGTTTCAGATCTCCATTTTTTTGTCGTTCCGGAGATAGCGCAGAAAGTTCGGTAGGGGGGCGATTTCGCCCCCCCCCCCTCCCCCAGGCCAGCTAGGGTTAACGAGTAATTAATATGCAAAAGAAATTCATTCTCCGGATCTGGGATACGGTGGTCAAATTTTGTACGTCCGTCTGTCTGTCCGTCACACCTTTCTCGTTAACAAGATATCTTTAGAATGACTTACCCTAGGCACACCAAACTTGCAGTGCACATCCATATGCTCGTGACCTAGAACCCTGTTGAATCTGGACCCGATTGTTTGGAAACTTTGGCGGCCATCTTTAGTTAATGCGTAAGCATCACAGCTTTCTCGTTACCAAGATATCTTTAGAACGAATTACCCTAGGCACACCAAACTTGCAGTGCACATCCATATGCTGGTAACGCAGAACCGTATTGAATCTGGACTGTTCGCTGTTCAGTGTGAAACTTGGTATAGATCATCGATCCATCAAGAAACTTCAAAGGAATGACCGAACCAGTTCCTTGACTCGGTGGAAACCTTGGCAGCCATCTTTAATTTATGCAAAATCTTTAATGATATATAACTCTGATACCATTTAAGTGTTCTATACGAAACTTGGTAAACAGCATCGGTGTATCAACAGACCTGCAATGAATGACCACATCAGCTCCTCTAAGTGGCGGGAAGGATGGGCGGCCATCTTTAATTTATGCAAAATCATTAATGATCCCTATCTCTGATACCGTTCAAGTGCCCGATGTAAAATTTGGTATATTATCGATGCATCAAGAGACTTATCTAATGAATACCGGTTTCTCTGATTGGATGGAAACCTTAGAGGCCATTTCTTATTGCAATTTTTTTTGATAATCTGTATATTTGTCACTTGACTGCTTGGTGTTCCTGAAATCTTGGTTCAAATTCAATACATTATGAATGGCTGGCGATCAGAGCCGAGGGGTTTTCAGATGCGCAGCTTCGTATTTTTAATATGTGAATAGTGTCTACCATAAGAGAAAATGTGGATGTAGCAAAGCAGCAAACTTGAGAAATAATTACGTTTGTGTGGTTTAATACAACTGCATCATTGAGTCCAACCTGTTAGATGGTTTTCACAATTAGTCAGGTATAAATTACTTGTTGATTGTTTACAGAAAATATATGTTTTTATCTTGTAGTCCGATGAAGACACAGAGAGAGTGGTCAAGCGAACAAAGGAACCAATCATCATAGCAACACCTAGTGATTGCAAGCTCTGGGCAAGTTATGAGTATGCTCGGTAAACCCAGTTTCTGTTGAGCAGTATTTGTCCTTCTGGGTATTCAGTATACCTTCATGATACCGTAAACCGAAATGTTACTACTGCAGTCAGAAGTCCTACAAGATGAGATCCCCCCGGAAGATGTAACCAAAGATTACAAAACTTCCATGAGAAAATTCAAGGAATTCTGTGAGGCTAGTAAACCTAAACTGATGCCATTTCCTCCGGTGATGAGGTGTTAATGTTTCAACACATTTTAAACTTCTGTTTCATGTTTAGCTCTCAAGAGTTCAATCTTTCTTCCTTTGCCAGTTATTTGTTCATATTTTGAAGTAGTTTGGGCGCTCTGTGTTGTGCGGCTGCCGGATTGCTCATGGGGCAGTAATAATGTTTCTGTTATTATGGGTCTCAGTCTGGTCGGACTATAAGTTACAAAAGGAATTGTTAAACATGTTTTGTGTAATACTTATATTTTTATACGCCCATTAATTTTTACTTCATATGTTATATCTGGCCATCTGATAACATGCTATTTGGCAAGTCAAGGTTCTTATTTTGTAAGGTAAGAAAAAAAATTAATTCTCGTTTAGCCTGAGCATTGTGTTCTTCAAGAGCTAATTTAATCCACGGGATTTAAAGTATGATCTAAATATAACTTCATGATAAAACTACTGCGTTGATGAAGAAAGTAAGTTAATACGACATTTATATCTTTATGTGAATACCTCTGCTCATTTTGGTCGACTGCTCCAAAACTGGCCGGTGGAGAAAATCCCTGATGTTACATCATTGTGCATTAAATATGTCATTCCAAACGTCCTAGCTGTCAACATCGCGTACCGGATTGGAAAATTTTGCCAGCCGTGTGAAGTGCTGGTGAGACATCACCGATCACCACGATGCTCTATTTGACATAACATCAGGCATTTTCTCCACCTGACATTTCAGTTTGGTTTTTCGAGCAATTGAGTAAAATGAGCAATCTGAAGTATTCACATGAAAATGTAATTGTCATATTAACTTACTTTCTTCGCCAATGCGATAAAACTAGTTTTATCTCAAAGTTTTATTTAGATCATACTTTCCATTGGACAGAATTAACTCTCTAATTCAGAAGTTTTAATTTTGTAATTGCAGAAAAGCTTGACATTCTCCCATCTGAGATTAGCATGAGAATTGCTTTCTGAATTAATTTGTAGAACCACAAAAAAACCATCTCTGCATTCTCCAATCTGGGACTAGCCTTTGCTTTCTTAATTTTATGTTTTTCTTAATTTGGAGGATCAGAAAAGGCTTCACATTCTGTCATCCAGACGTTACTTGACTAGTCTGAGATGGGAAAATAATAAGTGTTTTATCCCGTCATATTCTAAAAATAAAAATAAAAATAATAATAATAAAGAAATCTTGACTATCCACAAACAGGGGAATCCTGAGTTTTTTGGTCTTACTATGAACAGGTACAATAAAAGCGTACCTGAGATACAACACATATCATGAATCGCTAGATTCTTGGTATGTGCCTTAGAATAGGTTAACCGGAAGACTATACTGTGAAATCATGTGACTGTCAGTATGTCGGCACCTCTTCCCACTTCTCTTATATGTGTTGTAATTCATAGTTTATCTCAGTTTGTATCATAAGAAAATACCTTCCAGGATTCTCCGATTAGAGACTAACCTGAGAGTTATTTTCTTACTCCACATTTTAACACAGTTTGTAGAATAAGATAATAATTTCCAGAATTCTCCCATCTGGGACTAGCCTGAGAATTATTTTTGTACTTTAAGTTTAATCTCAGTTTGTAGGATTAAAGACAAAACTTTTCAGAATTCTCCCATTAGGGACTAGCTTGAGAATTATTTCTTATTTCAGATTTTATTTAAATTTGTAGAATAAGAAAAAACGTTTCAGGATTCTCCTATCCGAGACTAGCCTGAGAATTATTTTCTTGTTCTACAAACTGATTTCAAATCGGTTGTAAGAAAAAATTTCTCAGGCTAGTGTCAGATGGGAGAATTCTGATCAGTTTTTTTCTCATTCTACAATTGAGATAAAATCTGAAGTAAGAAAATAATTCTCAAGCCAGTCCCAGATGGGAGAATTCTGAGAAGTTATTTCTTATTCTACAAATTAAAACAAAATCTGAAATAAGAAAAAAATTCTCAGGCTAGTCCCAGATGGGAGAATTCTGAGAAGTTATTTCTTGTTCTGCAAATTGAGATAAAATCATAATTAAGTAAATAATTCTCAGGCCAGTCCCAGATAGGAGAATTCTGAGAAGTTTTTTCTTATTCTGCAAATTGAGATGAAAGCTGAAGAAAGAAAGTATTTCTCAGATAGGAGAATCTTAAGAAAAATGTTCTTAGTTCAGATTTGTTGTGGCTCGAAATACACTGTTTGATTATGAGAACCTTGATCTTAGGGGTCACGTCCAATTAATCGAGGCACTTTCTCGATGCCTTCGAGATGGATCGAGAAATTTCTCGGCTGAAACCGGGAGGGCAGAACCGGGACCCCTGACGATAACTTCCGGTTTGCTCCCGGTTCTATCTCGATGGAAACGTCCCGGTTTTCGAGATGGTTACGAAATTGATCGGTAATCTCGAACGGGGTCCCGGTTTCAATATGTCAGTGTTTTGTTGCCGTTAATTTGGCCTATCTTAACTTCTCAGGCGATTAGAGTGCTGCGCTGGTTACATATTAGTGGGGCGCTCGTCGCCTACGTATATCGCGGCCAAAATATAATTCAGAAAACGGATTTTGTTATGATGTTTTCAGTGTTATTCATCGTTTAATCGATGTTTAGTGAATCCAATTGAACGAAAACTTTCATTTATCTATATATAAATCATGAATATATAATTTATGGAACTGCTCTCACATCGATAATTGATTGTTTATCTGACTAGTATTCGTCGAGGAATAAATGGCACACCAATTGGATATGATCTGAATAATAATGTTTTGGAGGCATGCGTTAATTATTGTTCTATTATTATTTTTTTTGTTGAGAAAACATGAATCGTTTCAACCGAAAAACGAAAGCTATGTTAAGAGCTTGACTGGTGAATCACCTCGGTGTGTAATATGTTTTATAATTTGGTAGTATTCATTGCAGATTTCATTTTTTTTTAATCACTGTATTGTGATATAGTTTAAATAAGGAGATTATATCAACAACGTTTATTTCTGACATAAGCTTGCCTGGAAGTGGTAACCGGAAATATGGCAATCGGAACTAGAGGTGTTGAAAATTCACGCCACAGTTGGTCTATGAAAACCCGTCGGCTTGAAATAACAGCGAGGGGGAAGGGTTAATTTTTTTTGAAAGAAAAACACTGAAACAGCATGCACTGTTGGCGGGAGCTTGATAATTTACTCACGTTCTATTATTTATTGCTGATTTCATGTGTCTAGGAAATTAACCAAATAATGGAAGTATAATTACTGCCCAGTTCAGAGGGCAATCACGCTTTATACCAACGTTTACATACATTTTACTATAAACGATGCCGCGTTTTGTTTGTTCGAAAACTTCGATCGAGCGTTTATGTTTATATTGTCCGGTTTTCAGTGAATTACTAGACGCTCCTGTGATCTTCGTAGTCTCTTTATTTCTGAATATACGGGGGAAAACTCTGACGATAAAGATATCCCATTCTGATCAACTTTTCTGAGGAACATATGGAATTTTATCCTAGACTCGCATAATTTATTTCAATTCGCGGTTCCTGGGCGTATCTTATTAAGTGATTCAAATTCTAAAAAACAGGCTCAGAATACCTGAGTAATAATGAGTTTATACATATTCAGTTGGTTATGTTTCTTTCCATTCATAACGTTTAGAGAAATTGCGCTGTCCGAGCAAGTATGCGACTACAGATCTCTAGGCGGAATAACAAAATAATATTAAATAATCTAATTCATTTAAATGCATATGTATTCGCCGAGATTAATCTCTCTGCCACAGAGAATATTTATAGCAAGCATACGCCTTCCGAATGTTTCAAACTTTCATTTGATGACATCTCGATTTCATTCTCGAAGCATGTCGAGTTATTTCGAGGAGGATCGAGATGGTCTTGCGCTTCGAGAGAAAACCGGGAGCAAATCGGGACAACAATCGATAGAGATAAACCGGGACCCTTCGAGACGAGATATTTATCGGGTTTACTCGTTTATCGAGAAACCGTCTCGATCGATTGGACGTGACCCCTTAATGAAGCATAAATGTCTTCTTCTTGAAGTAAATTAATCTTGTGTTGTTTTTCCTTTCTTGTCTGAGAAAGATTTACACGAAATTGTTGGATAAGAAATATTACTCAAGAAAAAAATATCTATAGGTAATGTATAAGAAAGTAAATCTTGGGCAAGCAAACCTTGGTTAAGAAAAATTATCTTGCCATTCTCCCAAGAAAACCAAGAAAAGTCCCTTTTTTCTTGTTCAATCAAGGTTTACTTTGACTGTGTAAAAACTCATTTGGCCAATATCACTGCTACCAATCCATTACGAACAGGCTTATATAAATGTACCATATGGTAATTCATAAATTTATGCTACGCTAAATTTAAAAAACTCATGTGCATCATCTTGTACATGTGTGTTAGATCAACTTAACGACTGCCCTGGTCATTTGTTAACCCTACCTGGTCTGGTGGGGGGCACTTTCCGCCTCCTGTTGGTGTTTTGCCCCTATCTCCGGAACTACAAAAAAATGAGACTTTTTAGATTGTCAAATTGGGGCCATTTTGAGCCTATGTAAACATGCCTCCCCCCGAGCAATAGATCATGAGTAAATTCAAAATGGCGGCCATGTGGGGTACAAAAGTGATGTTTTCGTCAGATTGCTTCATTTTTTTGCTTTTCTGCATGGAAAAAACATATTTAATTTCATATCAGATTATTGTTACTAATTCATCATGCAGTTTTTTCGAGGATTTTTTTTTTTTTTAAATCGAAAAGTCTGGCCGAAAAATCGTCCAAAAATGCTCTTTTTTAGAATGACGTCACTGTACCTAGTCCGACCCCCTACCATCATATATTCCTCGAGGTTTCAACATGCATCACTTATTCAATCCATCCATTACTCTCGAGAACAAGTCCCCGCTCCCAGGGTACCAAGCCCCACCCTCTATCTCTTAAACTAAACCACGGCCGACCCCTGCCCTCATATATTTCTGGAGCTCACACCATGCAACACTCATTCCATCCATCCACTACCCAGAGAACATATCCCCACCCCGTGAGATGCAAACCCCATCCCCCATCTCATAGACTAATCCTCGCCCGACTCGTAACATCACGCGTTCCTGGAGCTTACAGCATGCTACACTTATTCAACCCTTCCATTACCCTCGGGAGTATGTCTCCACCCCCGGGATCCAACCGCCACCCTCTGTCTCCAAAAGCAATACCCGTCCGACCCACATGTATTGCGTTCGAGCTTGTGTATGCAATATATCTTGACAGGAAGTTGAAATGTGTGTATTGTCTGCAATGTTGGTATAATTGTACCACCCCTCAATGAATTGCAACCCCAAAAGGACTCGATTTCTCAAGGGGGCCTCATTTTGTTATATCTTTACAGTTCCACATTAAATCCATGGTTTGAGCAAAGTGAGCACATCATGCTGACTGCCCTTGTCAATGTAATAACTGCCTGATACGTGTAATATTTTAAACTGAATTCAGTATGTTTCAATCCACACAAGAATTACTGTGGAAAAAGCGATAACTTGCAATTGTGGCCTGCATTTATATTAGCATGTTGTCCGGCTAGCAGTGGAGAGAGGGAGATAATTAACGTCGCTCCAGCAAAATGTTAGCGATATAGTGACGTACAACATGAAATTGTGGCTTGTAAAACTTAGTCATTTTGAATTATTTATCCAGTCCGTAGGTGTGGATGTCTGTGTGCCTGTACCTGTACCTCTACATTTCTGGAGCTTACACCAGCCTACACTAACTCAACCTATTCACTACCCTCGGGAACATTTCCCTCTCCCTGAGCACCAAGCCCCGCCATCTATCTCTTAAACTAAACTTCGCCCGACCACCTACCCTCATTTATTTCTGGAGCTTACACCGACACTACACTTATTCAATCCATCCACTACATTCGGAAATATGGCGCCACCCGAGGAGCACCATGCTTCATCCCCTGTCTCCTAAACTAAGCCTCGCATGACCACCCTGCAACACTCATTCCATCCATCCACTACTTTAGGAAACATATCCCCACCTCCTGGGCACCAAGCCCCATCCTCTATCTCATAAACTAAGCCTCGCTCGACCCGTACCATCATATATTCCTTGAGCTTACACCGACACTACACTTATTCAATCCATCCACTACCGTCGGAAATATGTCGCCACCCGAGGAGCACCATGCTTCATCCCCTGTCTCCTAAACTAAACCTCGCATGACCACTTACTCTCATATATCCCGGGACCTTACATCATGCTACTTTTATTTAACCCATCCGCTATCCTCGAGAGTATGTCTTATCCCTCGGGGCACCGAGCCCCATCGACCCTCTACCTCTTAAACTAAGCCCCGCCCGACCCTCTACCTTCATATGTTCATGGTGCTTTCAACATGCATTATTTATTCAATTCATCCATTACCCTCGAGAACATTTCCACACCCCAAGGAACCAAGCCCCATCCTCTATCACCTAAAGTAAGCCTCGCTGGACTCATGCCTTCATATATTCATGGAGTTTACACCATACTACACGTATCCAATCCTTTCGCTACCCTTGGGAGTGTGTCCCCAACCCAGAAGCACCAAGCCCCACCCTCTATCTCCTAAACTAAGCCTAGCCCGACCCCTGCCCACAGATATTTCTGGAGCTTACACCATGCTATACTAACTCAACCCATCCATTGCCCTCGGGAACAAGTCCCCACTCCCGGGGCACCAAGCCCCACCCTCTATCTCTTAAAGTAAACCTCGCTCGACCACCTACCGTCAAATATTCCTGGAACTCACACCATGCAACTCACATTTCATCCATTCACTGCCCTAGGGAACATATCCCCACCCCCTGGGAAGCAAGCCCCATCCTCTGTCTCATAAACTAAGGCCTCGCCCGACGCGTAACCTCATGTGTTCCTGGAGCTTACATCATGCTACACTTATTCAACCCTTCCATTACCCTCGGGATTATGTCCCCCGGTCTTCAACCGCCACCCTCTATCTTCAAAAGCAATACTCGTTCGACCCGCATGTGTTGCGTTCGAGCTTATATATCCAATATATCTTGACAGAAAGTTGAAATACGTGTGTTGTCTGCAATGTTGGTATACCACCCTCAATGAATTGCAACCCCAAAAGGACTCGATTTATCAGACGGGGCCTCATGTTTTGTTTTTTTTATATCTGTACAGTTTCACATTAAATCCAAGGTTAGAGGAAATTGAGCACACCTGGCTAACTGCCCTTGTCAGTGTAATAACTGCCTAAAACGTGTAATACTATAAACTAAATTCAGTGTGTTTCAATCCACACAAGAATTACTGTGGAAAAAGCGACAACTTGCCATACATGCCTGCATCTACTTGAGCATGCTGTCAGGCTAGCAGTAGAGAGAGGGAGATAATTAACGTCGCTTTCGTAAAATTTTAGCAATATAGTGACGTACAATATGAAACTGTGGTTTGCATAACTTAGTCATTTGGAATTATGTCATTGAAGAAGACTAATACCGGTTGCAACAATGGGTTGTTTAATAGCATTAATACCAAGTGCACGAATGCTGTACTTGGTTTCTTGAAATACATATCGAAGTGCTGAGGATCAAAACGAATAAATGTGTCAGACTCGTCATTTATTGTGAAGTCGTCGTCTATTAAGAGTTTTCAAAAGTCCAGAATTCAAAGACCTGTTTCATTAATAATGTTAGCAACTAGAAATAACAGAGTTTGGGTTGAACCGTTAGACCGCAGTTTTATTGCATGCTGCAGTAACAACTTGACTCTTCGGAGATTCAAACGAAGTGCATTTGTCTCAACATAATAACTTGGCGGGATCTGCAAGCTCAGAGTCAAATCTTAGTCGTTGATGTAGAATGGATCTAAGTTTTGGTCAAAATTTGACTCTTTCACCGTTGTGAACAACAGAGAGTCATAATCAAGTTTAGAATGAACAAGTGATTAATATCAATGAAGACTTATCAGCTACTTTCAACAAATCATGAACAGTCCGTCACTAAGCTTTTAGGCACTGTATATCAGATAGAAGATAAACGGTCGTCAAACAAAATCCCCAAGAATTTGGCTTCTTCACTAAATTGAGAAGAGTTCTGGTTGTGATGGAAATGGAAATAATTTATACAAAATTGCATGCATTTTACTTAGATCTGGAGACCTTGATGTCATTTCCAGGCACCCAGTCTGTATCTTATTTGGACAAAGTTGCACCTTTCTCTCAATGGTACCGTATACACACTTCCACCTCACGATATACTGAGGAGACACGGGCTCACATATCTAGCTCTGGTTTTCAGAAGATATCAGATGAGACAAAACAAGAAAATATTTATCCGAAGTCAGATAACTTCAGTTCAGTTACAAAAAAAATGACTTAAGCCGTATATGAAATGATTTAGCTGCAATACGGAAAGAATTTTTCTATTACTGACGCGGAAATTCTATTGTAGACGACGGCTGAAAAATGAATATCGACACTGGTGCCTGATATGCATGGTGGCCATTTTGGATTGATGGATGATTCTTTGGTAAAATAGACACAAAATGACCCCGATATGATCATGTTGTAATTTTGTGGGTGTCGACGGTACATGGGCTTGTGTGGGACGTCCACATTCCAAAGGAAATTTATACATAAACTTTCGGAATATTCCATACCCGGCAAGTGGTACTCTCTGGAATTTAAACTGAGAAGAGCAAAATTCAAAACTCTGTAGATATGGCTTTTACTATGCACTTCTTAGCATACATGGTACATTTATATTATCATGATAGGGGTTGTGCTCGCACTTTCTATCGGCTCGTGTTCCCAGAGTCTGGATCGCCGTATCGATCGAAAAAGTTATGTTTTCGACAATTTCTTCAAAAATCCCTGTGGGCCGCTGACTGTCATGGTAAAGGAATGATAATTTTTTTTTTAATTTATGTGTTTTCTTCGGAAAACTTAACCCTATCTGCCCTGGGCGATTTGCGGTGTATCGCAGCCTGGGGGGGGAGGCGAAAAGTGCCCCCTCCCCCTATATATTTTCTCTACCACTAAGGCTAGAGCGCTGAAACTCACCACACAGTATCTTTGATTCAAGCTCTACCGGGAAAGGTAAAAAAATTCAAGATGGCCACCATGATGACGTCACAGTGACGTCATCTTCTCGGAAGCCATTTTTCGGCCTTTTTGGGGTCGATTTTTCGAAAATTTCATTTTTCCGATTTTTCTCTCGAAAAAAATCAAATAAAATACAGAATAATTAATTTTGCATAAATAAAATACTTTCAAGGCCTTTTAGGCAAGGAAAATGTGAAGAAATGGAGCGAAAAGATTGAAAAACACGACTTTCGCGAATACCACATGGCCGCCATCTTGAATTTTCCCATGATTCTCTGCCCGGGGGTATATGAAAATAGGCTCAAAATGACCCCAATAAGATAAGCTTGAAAGTCACAGAGTTTCAGCCTCCTCGGTGTTGTCGTTTTGGAGCAGCAGAGAAAAGTTCACTAGGGGGGGCACTTTCCGCTCCCAGGCCAGGTAGGGTTAAATGATAAATAATAATTTGATGTGAAATAAAATACATTTTTTGTTCATTTCTCCCACAAAACAGGAATGTTGAAGAAAAATGACGAAAGCATACGTTTTTTGGTATCTCACCTTACTGCCATTTTGGATTTTCTCATGATCCACTACTCGAGAGGTTATGCGAATATGATAATCGCCAACGTAGGGTTCTCTGTAACAGGCCAAACTTTCTACTCTTTCTCCGAATCGCCAAATAACTGAAAGACGGAACTTCACTTCCTTTACTTTCTTTCAGGCCTCGGAATTTGCTTGTTTATAAACCCAACTTTTGCGAGTTATAGTCCAAGAGCTAGACCACTTACTGGTACCATCTTGAGGGTCAAAACGTCATGGTGATTTTCACATTAGATTATATATGTAGAGTACAAAAAATCATGCTGGCCATGTCCGGTCGGTAGCTTAGTGGCACAAAGTTGGTCAATCCAAGATGGCGGCAAATAGTTGCTATAATCCATAAGCTGCTATATATAATCGACCTAATTTTCACTGATGGTTTTCAAATTAAACATATTGGTGTTTCTCAATTGTTTTGCAAATTTGCTCATATTCCTCCTTTGGGGATCCCATTTGCAGATAAAAGTTACTTCCCCTTGATCCACCAGGTGTCGCTGTCCGCACATGCGTACTCGAGCTCGTTCTCTTTCTCCCTCTGCAGCACGAGACATGTTGTGACAAGGTCTCAGGATGAGGGGAGGTCGGGTTGAGCACATTTATGTGATAGCAGGTTTGATTTGATAAAAAATATTGAACATAGTTTATAAATGTCTTATATTTGTGGCTCAAATCTACGCCTGCTATCACTGATGCCAGACTCCCAAGAGTGGTGGTTGGGACGCCTGCTATCACTGATGCCAGACTCCCAACAGTGGTGGTTGGGATTCCTCGAGACCGGCACTTGAAATAAGATCACTTTGACTGGTACAGTTGAGTTAGCTGACACCGTATGCTCGAAGCTGAATGTTAGGTGTCGACGAATACTTTCCTGTAGAGTCATATGGTTGCTTTTTAGTCACCAGACGCCGTCAATTTTCCCCACCTCTTCCATATCGCTCCAATTTTACTCTCTCTTGTAACTCGTTTCACACCTTTGTTTCGTGGCAGGACAGTGATATATGGTGTTGGTTTGATAGCACTATAGGGTTTTCCTTTGGAAATCGTTGACATATTAGAATGCGTGCTGGTGGCAAATTGACATCGATTCTCTGAGTGGTCGCGTCCAATCCGTCTAGGCGGTTTGTCGATAACCGAGTACTACTGATAAATATATCGTCTCAAAAGGTCCAGGTTTTCTCTATCGATTGTTTTCCCGGTTTTCTCCCGCTTTTCTCTCGAAGCACAAGCCCATCTCGATCCCCCCCCCCCTCTAAACAGCTACAGTTCCTTCGAGAATGGAATCGAAATACCCTCAAATGAGGGCTTAAACTATCCGGAAGGCGTATGCTCTAATAGATACGGATTAGAAGATGATGAAGTATATTGGAAATGAATCACATAATATTATTTTGCATTTCCGTCTAGAGATATGTGGTCGTGTTTTTGTTCTGACATTTCAATTTTCCAACACGTTATGCATGGACAGAAAGAAACAAACATCAACAATTGAAAATGTATACGCTGGCTCATTACTATTCAGTATAACCTACCTACTGTGAACCTGCGTTTAGAATGTGAATCACTTTATATGAGATACTTTCGGGAAGTGCGCGTCGAAATAAATTATGCAAGTCCAGAATATAATAGCATTATATGTTCCTCCGATAACATATCAAAATTGGAGAAGATTAGATGATAGCATCTGGAATTGAAAAGAATAGAACCTTGTTTCGTCAGAGATTTTTCCGGTATTTAGAAAAATAGTGGCCTTGAAGACCACAAGAGCGGCCGGCAATTCATTAGATTATAAGCGTCTGGTCCGTCATGCATAATCCAGCCGTCGTCCATTAAAGAACATCCGCGTTCATAATCCAATAACCTATTCCATATACCGGTATTACCACTAAATTCAAAAAGACAACCATAGTAAACATAAACATAGGCTAGTTTCATGCAGGAGAGAAGCGGTCAACAGTTTTCAATGATGCCGGCAAGACATCATGGTGTTCCAAAAATATCAAATCCGTATCGCTGATCAGTATTCTTAATCCATAATATTGGTTGTAAAGTCGTCATCTAAAGAATGATGTGTCTCAGTCACGCTTCGATTGCGATGGTTCATATGAGCACCATGAAGATATTGAGTTACATGAGTTCACACGGTCCTAGCCCCGGGTTAAGCGAAATCAGACACAAATTACGAAACGCAACGCCATACATCTTGCACGCTACTCACGTATTTTGCTATCAGCATGCGATATGTATCGCCAGAAACCGAATGATATAAAACATAAACGTTCGATCTTAGTGTTTCAGCATTCCCGATCAGTCTTTCTCGTACGCAACACGCGTCCATTGGTCCAAAATGTGATTTCGAATTCGGAGGCAATTGCTTTCTTTATTTGGTTAATTTGCTGGGCAAAGGATATCAGCAATAAATATAAAAATCGAGAGTATATTATTAAACCACTTCAACAGTGGTCTTTCAGTTTTCTTGCAATGCCATCCCCGCCCGACCCTGCTCTTGTTTCAAGCCGACGATTTTTCACAGATCGACTGTGGTGTGTATTATGAACACTTCTAGTTCCGATTGTCTGTATTTCCGCCATTCACTTCTAGGCAGCCTTGAATCAGGGATAAACTGAACCAGGGTTCACACAAAATAGATACATGACGAATTAATTTCAGAACAATCGTGCCCAACCAAACAAATTAAAAAAGACCAGTAATACATATTCACGACAAGGAGCAATTACGAACGTCTGGTCCGTCATTCATAATGCAGCCGTCGTCCATTAGAGAATATCCGCGTCCATAATCCAAAGTCCGATTACATATTCCATATAACAGTATTAGCACCAACTTCAAAAAGACAATCATAGTATACATAAACATAGGCTTGTTTCCTGCAAGAGAGAAGCGATCAGCAGTTTTCAATGATGCCGGCAAGACATCATGATGTTCCAAAAATATCAAATCCGCATCGCTAATAATATCAAAACCGTATTACTCACAATTTCAGTAAATAGCCTACGTTCGACTGACACATGATAGGAATAAATAGCGGAGTGACATACATATCATCTGACCAGCCCGAGTCGAATTTCGCGGCGAAGTCTCATTATGAAACAGATTGCTTCAAACCATCAAACTCACCAGATGCTCCGCAAGCGGCCGACACTGACAAACAACTATTTAAACGGAAGGTATAGCGTTGATATTTTCTGCGATTCGGAACTAATAAGGCATTTATTAACTCAATCTGTCTTGGATGATTTGGGGTGTACCACAGCCTGGGGAGGGGAGGAGAGTGTCCCCCTATATATTTTCGCTATCCGTAAGACTAGAGTGTTGAAACCACCTCACTCACCGTTGTCTGAGCATGGTTGCATGTATCTTGCCAGTTTAACTCTACCTCGAATCACTGTATTCCAAAATGCGCGGTCTGTTGTGATAAAACACCCCTGGCTATACTCCGACAGTAAGGCAGATGCAATTTATAGTAATACAGCCAGTTACGCTCCGTCAGAGCATGTCTTATAACATATTATACCCCAATTACCTAGATAATAAATGGGACGTTCTGTACATGTGTGCTGTTTCTAATATCCCATCACCTCGTCCAGCCATAACCCCCTTCTGAAGAATTTCTCTATTGTATTCAATTCACAAATATCGGGTTTTTCTTAACGAGCTCAAAATTCAAAATTTCAAAATTCAAATTTCTGTTGCCAATATCAATGGTGAGTTAATTTCTAGAGCCGGTGTAACAATTCTACTCAAAGTCAACCCGGAGTTCGAGAAAATATTCGCGTTGATTGAACTTCGCAATTTACAGTTTACGTGTTCATTTTTATGCCAAAAGTTTGGTTTACTGTATGCCATAAAAGCTTGTAGCAATTCAATGTAGTCAGTCATTTAACATTTCCACTCAGCTGACAATTATTGAACATCTGAAATATTATGGCTTTGGTTTTATGAAATTTTGTCTGGCCAAACATATTTTCGTAGCAAAACGATTTCAATTAGCAAGACAACCGGAATGTCTCAGGAAATTGTACGCCTTCTCTTGTTCTTCTCTTTATGAATGAAAAATGTTACAAAAAGGTGCAAATTAAAGGGGGGGAATATTTATTTTAATCAAAATGCACACAAATATCTGAAACAGTGTTACTGCGCGATTCTCGAAAATTCAGCGCCGATAAATTTACTAAATTCGACCACAGGGAAGATGCGCATAGCGTGTTAATATGTTAACAGTAATACGGACATTATATGTCATACCGGTATAATATGGCAAACTTAAAAAAATGGGGTATATCTATGAGAATTATCATTGTTTTATATCACACCACAGTCGAGTCGAGTATTTATTACTATATGTTTTCACTTTGATATAAACTTCTTACATCCATATGAGTTTGCACGTGTCAATGCGTTCTTTCCTTCCTCCAAAAAATGTTTTATGTTCCAGAATAAAATTCTGGATATGTATATTTAAAACGCGAAACCTACCATGGTAAAAAAAGAAAGACAGAGGGCCAGCTTTTGTAAGGTACAGCACTGTTAAAAATAATTTCTTGTTTTGTGTTTGTTTTTTTTGCCCGACAGAGTTTAATTTTATTTAAAATTCTAAACAAGAAATCACAGTGCTCTATTGCAGAGGAAATTCAAGTACCTGAAAAATAAGTCTTTTTACATCAAACGGAATAGTGTTGAGAACTCTTTGGCTTTTCTTAGCAATTTAAAATTGTGCTTGTTTTTTTGTCAAAATTGGCAGAAATGTGTATTTTTCTTATTTAAGAAAAGTAATTATTCTTACATTTTCTTAATTTCATAAAACAAAAATAATTTATTGTGTGGCTTTCATTTTTTACTCAGTTCAGATTTTTCTTGAATAAGAAAAACATTTCTGCAAATCTACAAAAAGAAACTAGAGTTTAAAATTACAAAGAACAGCCCAGATGTTCTCCAAATTATCCTTTTCGATGGAGGACAGGTTGGCAGGAAATTGCACCGGTGTTATAATATAGCTTCTTAGGAGAATCTTAACCCGTATTTATACAGTGGTCAGACAACATATCCAACTGGTACGTCCACAGTCGTAGTTAGTTGATCATAACACATTGAATGGCCTGTAAACTCCTCTATTTCTTTATTCAGATATATCGGTTATTAATCAGTCCACATGAATATAGTTGCAAAAGAAATAGACGTGATACACATATTTCTCTTCCGTGTCCTTAGAAAAACAATCAATGTATTAACTGACGGGTTTCGTCAGCATGTCAAACGAAAATAGTTACGCTTACGCAAGAACAGTTTCTTTGGTCCTTGCATATAAAGCCAAAATTTTATATCTTCCATTGAGCAAACTATCCGTAATTCGTGAAGTAGCTCACTTATAGACAGCGGATGCAAAGTCGACAGTGATATAAAACGGAGTGGACAAACGTCAGAAATTGTGTTAGCACACTACAAGAGTTCCAATGCACTTAGTTTGAGGATCAAATTCTAAAAGAATAAAAAAGAAAAAAAAATCCTTGTATAATCATGAATACACGGGCAAATATTCACAAAATCAATCCATCAGAAATGTTTTTTATCCGTTCAAGCTTGAAAAATTGCCTTCGATGCACCAACCATTTGACGAAGACTGTACTATCCAACGTCAATGAACTTTTAAATATAATTTTATCAGATGTCGGCATGGAACAGTCACATCTTCGAGATAAACAACAGTTCAGATAAGTTTTCTGTGCGAAAATCATGTTTTCCTGATGGTTTTATCTTCAGATCTCTGGTCATCGTGCATGATTGAGTACCCGTCTCTCTCATCAGAACTCGTCCAATATTGCACTCCGGCTTTTATCAGCTCGTCACGATCAATATATTCGTCTTTATTGGCGTCCAGTTGGTCGAAAACCCTCCTGATAAAACGCCCGTCCTTGACCCCGCAACCTTCATAGTAGATGTTGAGTTCTTCAAAGGAGATCTGACCATCTTTGTTCAAATCAAGGTTATCGAACAGATCAGAGTAATAGGCCTCCTCGAGGCTCTTAAAATTGTCGATATCTTTATACATTTCAGCACAACAACGGAACATCATTTCTTCGGAGATTTTTTTCACCGAAGGATCCGGCTGCAAATATTTCATCCACTTGACATGCTCTTCTCTAGTCTTGGCCTTTTCTTTGTCTGATGCTCCAGTCTTTTCGGAAATGTCTGCCGCTATAATTGCAAAGTCTTCTTCAGTGAGGTATCCATCCTTGTCGATATCCAAGAACCGGAATGCTTTCCTCCACTTGTATTCCAGAAACTTGTTGTAGGCCATGCTTGTCTTAAAGTTTGGGCTATTTCTGGTATCTGACCGACGGTCTGAAATTATAGCATATACATATATATATATAATATTTATATATAATATGGATCTCGTATATTGTTATCCGATCTTATACTCACAGTTTACCCTTTCACAACATAACATAAAGTCAACACTCTCACGATGTTTAGCCTCTGCCGTTCACCAATTGGATTCACCACATTTCTCCATCGCCTGCTCAGATCTAGCCATCGTTTCTTTGTCACTTTCCTATCGCTTACTTCCGTTATCACTAGCCGTATTGTGGAGTCCGTTCTGACACTAATCCATACCATTGTTTGTTTTTTTTGTCGCCTACAATTAATGTTACTGGTGACGTTTTTAAAAATCACCTCATAGGTCTCCGAGATGAAATACCGTTGCTGGTGACAAAATCATAAATCACCAGTCATTTCTGAGCGGACAGATTGTGATGTCAAGTGTTGGGGAGCGGGTGAAGATAAATTTTCGGGCGAAATTGAAAACGAGTCTTTCGTATATCGGGATTATCGGTGACGCACAGACGATAACGGTGTTCTAGTATCCATATCTGCCATTATTCACCAAGTATGAGCGGAAATCAGCACGGAGGGTTCAAAGGTACAGAAACGTTATGGATATTATCTCTATTGTCGAGTAAAGCTGTTCTGTGATGAAATCAGTTCATGTAACTTCGAGTAAGAGAGAAAACTTGGATGCTGAGTACAGTTCTGTATATCTCAGACATTCTGAATTTATTATCCGACTCTGAGGTTAGGTTCATCTTAAGCCTATTATCATAATCCTATGCTGGTATACATTGTTTACAGTTTTAGTTTTTTCCAATGCGAAGTCCTAGTCAATTGATATCTCAAACAGATTTGGTGTCTATAATTATCTTGAAAACACACACACAGAGTTATAAGAACAGAAATGGAATAAGTGTATATCTGGAAATTAATGATGGATCGGAGGTATTAATATTGGGGATATTACGTAAACGTTTCATTCAGCGCATACATGCATGCAGCAACAATTACAGGTGGTGATATATCTGCCCAATGGCAATTCAGTGTTGGTGTGCGGCGATGAGACAGAGAGGGGAAAGTATTGGGGATCGTGACGCTACCGCTACTCATTTTAGCCATATATTCATTGAGACATTATGAATTTATTATATCAGGTAATTGTATCAGATGATTATCTATTATCATCATGAACATATTAAGTCCTTTTCCGGGTAACTGGATGAATATTCACCAAATTTGTAGCTGTTACATATTAAAAGTCTGCACAGGCTGTAGGCTTCGAGAGAGATTAAATGCACATGTCCCTGCTATCCGGTCAAATCTATTTTCCACGGATTACCTTCAATTATATCGGAAGTTTGGGATTAAGTTCGTTATCTTGATTTGTCGCAATTTAAGTATGTATCCAGTTTAGATCATTTGATTGGAATCGAGGAAACGTGAAAGATTCAAGGAGATATACGATATGATGTCAATATATTTATCATTTATGTGAAAATCGTCGAAAATTAGCCATTAATGTTTGTTCGTATCAAAAAAAGATGTTCGATAAATATATACATATCATATACCAGCATTCGCCCTTGGGTTTATGGTGTTTATGGGTGAGCCTTTGACACCAAATATGGCATGTTCTATTGCTGCCCCGAAGAGAACGTATAAGGGCTACTCTTTTTAATTTGCCTTCTCTTTTTTGTGTTCATATTCCAGTATTGCCAGTATGGGCCGAGAAACAACGCCCTTATTACGAGGTGCATTTCTGTGTTTCCTGAGGAGATACTAGCTCTCTTATAATTAATTCTAACATCGCAGATATCAGAGAAAGAACACACAGACCTATTTCAAACACGCCATTATTTATTTCTATAATTATCAGAATAATTCCAATTCCCCCTTTACCCTCGACTCACTCCAGTGATAATAAGATCAGAGTAGACTGCAGAGATATTATCAATGCAATCAACACAGGAGCAAGGCGAATTACTGCTCTGATAATATTATCTTTGCTGGCGACCCTTATAATATCGTAGACAGCACTGATAATATTATCTCTGCGATCTACCCTGATATTATCACTGCAGTGTGTGACTCGATGTTAAAGGGGAATTGACTCGCTTCCAGGAATTTAATAATTCCAAAAAAGAAATATTAGACAATTGAAGGATTTTTTTTTTAATTTTCATCACAGAATATTCAAATAATGTTCGCTTTATCAGACAGAAGCAACAACGTGGCTTCTTTTAGAAGAGCAATTGTTCCATATAACAGGAATACCCCGTGAGGGCGTTTTAACAAACGTACATACCGAAGAGATGCTCCGATCCTGGGCGCGGTTTTTGCTCCAGCGGAACAGGATCGGTGCTATCGAGTTTCACCTCGTCCAACTGTACGTGGCGAGATAGGAACAAGACCATCGAGTTAACTGTCCAATGCTGACCTACTGATCTATGTCTAGCCCCGCTGCCGCCCATGCACCAGCGACCTCCTAGTATGGGATAAAAGCTAACAAACTCCAGATGCCATCATATGCCACAAATATGACGATCAGCAGGGTACCGTTGTCCACATTTGGTTAAGCTACTTATCTTTGGTAGAGGTGGAAGTCTATACCGGTACTACTGACTAAATAAGAATATGCGTGTTCCACATCCCGAATCGATGCCCTCAATCCTTCCCCTTCCATCGCCCTACGTTGCGCCAATGTCCCACCGCTTAACTCGGTAATACGGCAAAAATTAAATTTACTTACTTATTATGTTGTAAATTTGGCCGGCACATCCCCAGAAAACTGCAATTCTGCTATTTCACGGCAAGGCAACAAACGACCTACCTTGTTGGAAAAACTGTTTTGTCTTGTCGAATTTATCAGGAAACTTAACAAACACGAAGGCGAAAGGCGGTTTAGTTTCGAACCATCCCACCTGACAGTACTGGGTGTCAGCTTCACACACATCTGACAGACAATGACTGCGCATAAACCAGCATATGGAAGAACCCGACAAAAGCTGTCACGATATTGTTTCTGTAGACATTGTTCCATCTATCATGTATATTGTCCTTTGTCATATTTTCCAGAAAGAATTTAAATATATATGCTACCAACCATACTTTCCTAGGAGGAATAACAAACAATCAACGGCCTTCCTGCTCGTTGGGCGTTATTTTATCTTCTATACACTATAACGCACGGTGTCGTATAACCTCTAACAATATGGCAGGGCGGAATACTACGCATGAGCTCAAGATTCCCGTGAAGTCACTTTTGTTACACCAACATAGAGATTCCAGTGAGAGGAGCAAAGCTCATTGTACGAGTTGCACAGCGACACAGCTCACCAATTACCTACATGTATATACGAGTTGACAGAGCATTTTCATCATATACTTCTCTAGATTTGTATCTAATACCGCTTACGCTGGTGCTAGGGGCCGTATGGTCATGTCATCCAAGTTGCCACATGAACAGGTAAAATAAAAGCGTACCTGAGATACAACACATATGACGAATCGTTAGATTCTTGGTATGTGCTTTAAAATAGTTTAACCAGAAGACTATACTGTGAAGTCATGTGGCTCAGTTAATATATCGGCACCTCTTCCGACTTCTCTTATATGTGTTGCAATCAGAACACCGTGCCGATAACTCGACGAATTTTGTTGCTGTCATTTAAGGCAAAACATCTTTATCATTGATCTCGTATTCAGAGTATGAATCTCTGCAGTTTGGCGTGCGCATGTGACGTGGTGCGTAATAATATATCATATAGTCATATGCTATAGAACCGATGTAAAGGGAAATAATATTGTCGCTGGGTTAGGCCTCTAGAAGCCGGACATTTTGTCCTCATGACATTCCTTCTCTTTATACCTCTACCTAATTCTTATTTGTGCGAACGGTACCAGGTCTATGTAGGTGATGCTAATATTTTGCCAATATATTGTTGATGCAACAATAGTAATGTTTACTCATAGACAAGTCATACACCTATATGGTATCTTCGTAAAAATATTGAAATATCTCAGTAGTCCGATAACGACCAGAATGCTTATAGAATATAGACAAGGGTTTACTGACGGGAGTTATCTTCTTAGATCTATGTAAAGCATTCGACACTGTCAACTACGATGTTTTGCTACATAAATTGTCTTTCTATGGAATACAGGACACTGCACTCTCTTGGTTTAATTCTTACTTAAGAGGTCGAAAACAATTAGTTAGTTGGAAAGGAGCCATGTCTAACTCTGAAAGTATTGATATAGGTGTACCTCAAGGGACAATCTTAGGACCATTGCTATTTATAATATATATCAACGACCTTCCTGAATGCTTAACATGTACAGATATCGATATGTATGCTGACGACAGTTCGCAGTCATGTTCTGGTATAAATGTCAAAGAAATAGAAGAAAAATTAAGCACTGATAGAATACATGTTAGTAAGTGGTTATTAGCAAATAAGCTCACTCTCAACGTACTTAAGACGAAAAGTATGTTAATTGGAAGCGCACAAAAGCTTTGTAGAGCTGGTAATCTTTGTATTTATGCTAATAACATAGCAATAGAAACTGTAACTGAAATAAAATTATTAGGCATTATCATTGATCAGACGTTATCATGGAAACAACATGTTATTTACCTATGTACGAAGATTGCACGGAAAATAGGTATTTTAAAACATCTTCGCTATTGTATGTCACGAAGTACTGCACTCAAGGTTTACAATGTTATTATTTTCCCCCATTTCGAATATTGTTGTACTGGTTGGGGAAATACCAATAATAAAGAGTATCTCAACAAACTTTGTAGACTACAGAAAAGAGCTGCTAGAGTAATTTTAAGCATAAAGGATATTTTAACTCCGTCTTTTCAACTTTTTAGAACTCTAAATTGGATGCCAATATCCGATCGAATTGTTTTTAAGAGAGCTGTTTTATCTTTCAAAATTCTAAATGGCTTGGCTCCAGAGTATTTGAATAATTTTATTAGAGTAACGGATGTCCATTAACGTTGTACAAGATCAGCAGAAAACAACGACCTTTATGTACGAAAGGCAAGAACTGAGACTTTTAAACGAAGTTTTGTATATTCTGCTTCCGTTTTATGGAACACTCTTCCAGAATCTGTGAAATGTACCAATAGATTTAACTCTTTTAAAAGCAGATATCTGAAAAACTTTTTTAATTCAAATCGCTAGCTTTAGTTAATAATTTTCATCTTTTATTATTATTATTATTTTTTTTATTATTATATTTTTTTTATATTTTTATCTTATTATTTTTTTTTATTTGTATTTGGGTTTTTTTATTATTTATTTTTATTTTTATCTTATTTTTTTTATTATTATTTTTTTTTAAATGTATTATTATTATATTTTTTATTATTATTTATTTATTTGTATTTATTTTTTTCTACTTCCAGAATCTGTGAAATGTGCCAATAGTCTTAACTCTTTTAAAATCAGATTTTGAAAAACTTCTTCTAATATTTAACTATTTATTATAATTCTTTTACTATTGCTATTATTATTATTATTTTATATAACCAAGTTAGTTGATTACTATATTCTTTATTATTATATTGTGTTACATACCTGTTACATACAAATATATGTTACTAGTTTTATATTATATATTTATCATATTTTATCTAACCATATTTACTAATGCTGTATATACGTTTGAAGGGCCACAATGTAAACTAGCTCCCCTGGCGCTAATTGTGTACAACCATTGCAAAATAAAGGATTTATTATTATTATTATTATTATTATTATTATTATTAACCCATCCTGGCCTGGGGGGGGCGGAAAGTGCTCCCCCCTAGTGAACTTTTCTCTGCTGCTCCGAAATGACAAAAACCGAGGAAGCTGAAACTGGGTGACTTTTAAGCGTATCCTATTGGGGTCATTTTTAGCCTATTTTCATATACCCGGCGGCAGAGAAACATGGGTAAATTCAAAATGGCGGCCATGTGGTATCCGCGAAATTCGTGTTTTTCAATCTTTCGCTCCATTTCTTCATGTTTTCATTGCCTAATAGGACTTGAAAGTATTTTATTTATGCAAAACTAATTATTCTATATTTTATTAGATTTTTTTCGAGAGAAAAATCGGAAAAATAAAAATTTCGAAAAATCGACCCCAAGATTCCGAGAAGATTACGTCACTGCGACGTCATCATGGTGGCCATCTTGGATTTTTTTTACATTTTCCGGTAGCGCTTGAACCAAAGAAACTGTGTGGTAAGTTTCAGCGCTCTAGCCTTAGTGGTAGAAAAATATATAAGGGGGGGGCACTTTCCGCCCCGCCCTCCCTCCTCCCAGGCTGAGATACACCCCAAATCGCCCAGGCCAGATAGGGTTAACATATTAAGCAGTCTCGCTGATGGGTTAGAACGTATTTTCATGAAATTTTGTTTGTGTATAGCATAACAAAATAATTTTCCATTTGAGTCACGAACGTTAATTTAACCTGGCTGTGTTTCTACTGACAAGTGAGATACATGTATGCACAATAATCTTGACAGCTCAATCGAGTAGACCAGCGGTGAATTGACAAAACAAAACGCCTTATTTTAGAAGCAAAAGCAAAAACACGGCCACATCCTATGTAACTTGAAAGCTTATTTTATGTACTTTCTGTTTAGACAGGATGTGATCTTGAAATATATTGCTGAGGTGAAAAATCCATTCAAACGAAACAATAGTAAGTCTTATCGTTACAAAAAAAGGAGATCTATGGGTTTACTTTTGCTTTAACAACCTTATATTTTCTGCACAAATGTACAGTAATTGGGAAGCAATTTTCTCTCCATTAAATGGAAAATCGATTGATATCTTTAAGGTTATGTGATCTTGAATCATGACGTCAATCAGGGACATCTAAAATGAAATATTTTTTAGATACACACTTATTATTCATTTAGTGCGTTATTCAATGTAATGAAATTCACATAATTGTGTCAAGTTATTGCCCCCGGTACTGTGTATCATTGCCCGAAGAACATTGGCTATATAAATTTTTCACTACCAGAGAAAATAGAATATGTGAACAGATTTGTATTTGTCAAAATTATATATTTTCAAAGTCAACTGAGCGTTTATCTAAAAATTTTTAATTTTTGACTTCAACAATACTAACTAAAAATGTTTTATGAATTAATGTGCAAACTTCAATGATATTTTTTATCTCTTGTTACTTGTAAAGCAATATCAAAGGTTATCGTGATTATCGTTTGAGGGGTCATCTCCTATTTACTATTGTAGTTTAATGCTTTCCCACAGTATGTTCTTGGTAATCTACCACATTTATTAAACTTTGTGGATACAGCTGTTTTGTCAATTACTCTTCAACCCTTTAACCCAATCTGGCCTGGGGGGAGGGGCAAAATGTCCCACTACCAAACTTTCTGCGCTATCTCTGGAAAGACAAAACATGGAGAGCTAAAACTCCCTGACTTTATAGTTTATCTTCTTGGAATCATTCTGGGCATATCTGCATAACCCGTCTAGCCGAGAATCATGGGCAAATTCAAGATGGAGTCCACATCCGCGTACCAGAAAAGTGATGTTTTTGTCATATTTCTTCAAAAATTCTGCTTTTCCGCGAGATAAAGTGGGCAAACACTATTTTATTTCACATCACATTAATATTTGTCAAGTTTTTCATTGGAATTGGATCTGCAATGGTTGGTTTGCACCATAACCTAAGTTAATACTTGTCCTTTTAAAGCGGCGACAGATGCATTGACACATGGGTGACGTCGTGAGTTCCTTTTCGTTCTCCTGACCTCCCCCTATCTCTTTAGCCGTGGCGGTTTTTGACTATTGATAACTGGTGTAAATATTTTCTATGCTAAAGAGATGGCAACGTAACCCGATTAACGAACCAGAACTCATGCGGTCAAACACGTGTCAGTGGACCTTGCGGTGCTATGGAAGCAACATAAAATTGTCTAAGGAATAACTACAGCTGATTAGCTATGATATGAAGCTGTTATATTCTGAAAAATATAAACTTGCTACAACAGCTACAAAAGTAAGGAAACTGTGGCAAAAACAGCCATTTTAGTTGACCCTGATGAGTCGTCATTTTGAATTTTCTGATCATGTTGAGGAACACGCGGCTATGCAACTATTGAAATGAATTGGAAGCGATCAGCTATGAGGCCCGTGAGTCTGACGTCATCTAATCCGTTCGTTTCTGATCGATACAGAAGAGTTCAACGAGAGGGGATGAAAAACTGATGGAAAAGATAATCGTTTATATAGGCTTTCATGGGTGGAAATGTAATTATGACTTCCAACATCACAAGACCAGGTGATATACCGCAAATTATGAAATTAATTTTGAATGAATCTCCCATTACTTTCAAATCTTTGTAATGTATATAATTGGAAACACATACATTGTAAATAATTCCCTGACTTACATTTTCTCTAGAATATTTTAATCAAATGTTTTTAGCATACATGTTTTTATCATACAATTAATTTTGAGTAATCCCCCATTACTTTAAATCTTTAAAAAGTATATACATTGAAGATGCTTCCCTGGCTTAAATTTCTCTGGGATAATGTTAATCAAAGTTTTTTATCAGTGCGAAATAACAGTGATTATTCGAAATTTTAAGGTTGAACGACTCGCGACCAGCCGAGAATGAGACAAAACATGTCCGCATGCACCGTGTCCCTCTTGTAAAGAGGATATATCGCAATGTTGAAAGCGGTGACTGAATATGTTTAAGTGGTCTAACGATTTCTATGTAACCATCATGGGTACATCATAGAGATAAAAAAATCCTATTATCAGCTATTATTGGATCATTTTTGCGGAAGAATGGCACCCATCAGAAGAGATAATAAGTCACATTCACAAATTCAAATCAGAGGTACTCACTTTCTTAGTCGACCTTTGCCAGCTACACAATATAGACGCAGAGTCGTTTAATACACGTACAGAACGAGTGTGTGACCAAGTCAAAGCGTCACAGTTCATTATTCCATATAACTGAAAATAAACATTCACGCTTCACCGCATCACGTCACAAACAACTTGACCCGGTTTCAGCTGAATAGCCATGACACTTCACAATTGCTTCTAATATAAAGGGTGATATGTTCAGACAATGAGAATGAATACCACACACACATGTATCTGTGTGGCGTATTGCTAAGTTTTCATGTTTTCGTTCGTTCCCTCTCTCAGCCATGTTCCCGCTATATATTAATTACATGTACAGTTCGAGGTCACTACGGTTCCTCACAGCTGCTAAACTGTTTGCCGAACTCCATACATATATGGGGCAGAAATTGGGAAGGGATGGGTTAATTTCCGAATGGAGTCGTTCGGCCCATGCAGCGCAGCTGTCCCGGACTGTACATGCGATCGAATATAGGGAAAGCGTAGCTGAGGGACGGAACGAACGAAGACACGAAAACTTGGCTAAGTGGCGTAGTGATAAACTAAGAGACCGAATTACACCGGTGAAATTTATGTGTAAAACTAATCTGTTATCAAAACAGAATGATTCAATAATAGCTGATAATAGGATTTGTTTATCTCTATGATGTACCCATGATGGTTACATAGAAATCGTTAGACGACTTAAACGTATTCAGTCATCGCTTTCAACCTTGCGATATATCATCTTTAAAAGAGGAACACGGTGCATGCGGACATGTTTTGTCTCATTCTCGGCTGGTTGCGAGTCGTTCAACCATAACATTTCGAACAATCACTGTTATTTCGCACTGATAAAAACTTTGATTAAAATTATCTCAGAGAAATTTAAGCCAGGGAAGTATCTTCAATGTATCTGATTTCCATTATATACTTTTTAAAGATATAAAGTAGAGGGGGATTATTCAAAATTAATTTCAAAATTTGCTGTATATCAAAAATGTCCTGATAAAAACATTAGGTCAAAATTTTGTCAGGAAAATTTAAGCCAGGGAATTATTTCCAATTTATGTGTTTCCAATTATATACATTATAAAGATTTAAAAGTAATAGGAGATTTATAAAAAAAATAATCACAAATTTGTTGTATATCACCTGGTCTTGTGATGTTGGAAGTCATAATTACATTTCTGACAGGTGGTTGACCGCATGGGTTTGGGTTCGTTAATCGGGGTGCGTTTCCATCCCTTTCGCTTAGGAAATATTAACATCAGTTATCAATAGTCAAAAACTGCCCCGGCTAAAGAGATAGGAGAGAGGGCAGGAGAACGAACCGGAGCTCACGCGGTGACCCACGTACCAATGCACCTGTCGCTGCTTTCAAAGGGCAAGCCCCCGTTCACAGATACAAACTGTACATTATTTGACCCTTGGACTTTAGACACTCTTCTTTCAAATGAGGTAAAATGTGATGGTGAAAAGTGTTGCCTCAGTCTGAAAATATTAAGAAATACAATCCATTAGATTGCATCTTTCTACTTTTAAAATGGGGTACAGGTATCAACATGCCTATATCTTCACTCGTACCAGGCAATGGCAAAATGGTTAGTGTCATTTGACTGAGCAAATGTTCTTCAATCGCTTAATACCAAGAATTGTTATGGTGGCATTGACCTGTTACGTCAGAGAGAGGCCATATGCAAATACAAACATTTTTTTTCTTCTTTGGGTGAGATACTTGGTTGTTAACGGACCAAAATGGTTTTTATGTTGCATTCCGTTAATTTGTCAAATACTTCGGCAAATATTTGGTGCGATTACCCTTAACTCATCAATACACTTAACACAGGATGGGAGGTAAAAACACTAACTACTGCTTTCAAGGACGGGTTTCTCGGATGTCACCCACCAAAAATAATTTGGATCGTTTATTGAAACATTCAGAGTGATCTGACGTCGCAGCTGTATATTTTTTTATGAAACGTATAATTTAGGTTAGAATTGTGATCGTGAGTTCTTTCAAAATATTGACAAAAAATACAGGAGGACGCAAGGTGGCACAAAGTTACTAAGGGGTCAAGTCCAATTAATCGAGTCACTTTCTCGATGCCTTCGAGATGGATCGCGAAATTTCTCGGCTTAAACCGGGAGGGCAGAACCGGGACCCCTGACGACATCTCCCGGTTTGCTCCCGGTTCTATCTCGTTCGAAATGTCCCGGTTTTCGAGATGGATATGAAATTGATCAGTAATCTCGAAGGGGATCCCGGTTTTAATATATCCGTGTTTTGTTGGCATTAACCCTACCTGGCCTGAGGGGGGCTGTTGGTTTTTTGCTTGTATCTCCGGAACGACAAACAATTGAGAAATGAAACTCCGTGACTTTTCCGATTATCATATTGGGGTCATTTTGAGCCTATTTGCATGACCCCCCGAGCAGAGAATCATGGGTAAATTCAAAATGGCCGCCATGGGGGATACCAGAAAAGTGATGTTTTCGCCATATTTCTTCAAAAATTACACAAAAATTCAGCATGTTGATTCAACGCGATTCTATGCATTTTACTGAAACCATATGTCTTAGCATCACCAAAAAACACCCCCTGATTTTCTCCCCTCCCTCCCTTCCCCCATTAACCCTAGCAGTCCTGTGGGAGGGGGGAGGCCAAAATGCCCCCCTATCAAACTTTCTGCGATATCTCCGGAACGCCAAACAATGGAGAGCTGAAACTTCGTGACGTTATAGGTTATCATATTGGGGTCATGAGCCTATTTGCATGACCCTCCGAGCAGAGGATCAATGGCAAATTTAAAATGGTGGCCATGTCGGGTACCAGAAAAAGTGGTGTTTTCGTCATATTTCTTCAAAAAAATTGCTTTTCTGTATAGAAAAGTGGGTACAAATTATTTTATTTCATATCAGATTATTATTTGCTGCAGTTTTTGCAAAAAAAAAACAAAAATAAAAAAAATGAAGATTTTGATCAAAAATCGTCCAAAAATGTTCTTGTGAACATGACGTCACAGTGACGTCATCATGGCGGCCATCTTGGATATTTTTTACATTTTCTTGTAGAGCTTGACCCAAAGATATAGTATGGTAAGTTTCAGCCCTCTACCCTTAGCGATAGCGAAAATATTTAGGGGGTCTTTCACCCCCCAAGGCTGCGGTACACCCCAAATCGCCCAGGAGAGATGGGTTAATTTGGTCTATCTTCGCTTCTCAGGCGACTAGTGTGTGCACCCTATTTGGGCGGGGGGGGGGGGGGCTCGTCGCATACGTATATCGCGGCCAAAATAGAATCCAGAAAAAAATGTCAAGGTGTTTTCCATGTTATTCATCGTTTAATCTTTATATCTATGTCCTGATGTTTCCCTGTTATAAATAAATTATGAATATATAATTGAATGATTTTCTCTCACGTCGATAATAGATTGTATATCTGACTAGTATCCGTCGTGGAATAAATGACAAATCAACCGGATATTATCTGAATAATAATGATCTGGAAGCATCCGTTAATTATTTTTTTTTTTTTTTTTTTTACCAAACTTGGATCGTTTCAACTGAAAATCAAAGCCGTGTTAAATGTTTGACCGGTGTATTAACCTCGGTGTGTAATTTGTTTTATAATTTAGTGTTATCCATTGCAAATTATGAAGAAATGATATTTGGTATGGCGTGTAGTCCGCCACTGAGCATATATACATATGAAATGATTTTTGAGAGAGAAAGAATAAATTGGTCGTCAGCGGGATTCGAACCCACGACCTCGGCTTATCGCGCCGATGCTCTACCTACTGAGCTATGACGGCCCATAGGTATTACACCCGTAGATTGTCCCTGTGATGACCAACGTTCTCTCTCGGTGTTGCAATGTACGCAACTGGCTTTTATAATGAAGAAATGATATTTGGTATGGCGTGTAGTCCGCCACTGAGCATATATACATATGAAATGATTTTTAAGAGAGAAAGAATAAATTGATCGTCAGCGGGATTCGAACCCGAAATATCATTTCTTCATTATAAAAGCCAGTTGCGTACATTGCAACACCGAGAGAGAAGGTTGGTCATCACAGGGACAATCTACGGGTGTAATACCTATGGGCCGTCATAGCTCAGTAGGTACAACATCGGCGCGATAAGCCGGGGTCGTGGGTTCGAATCCCGCTGACGACCGATTTATTCTTTCTCTCTCAAAAATCATTGCATTGCAAATTATATTTTACTGAAAATTAGTCTCAAGATATAGTTCAAATAAGTAGAGTATATCAACAAAGTTTATTTCTGACATAAGCTTGCCTGGAAATGGTTAGCGAAAATACTGACAATCGGAATTAGCGGTGTTGATAATCCACGCCACAGTCGGTCAGTGGAAAACCGTCAGATTGACACAACAGCGACGGGAAAGGGGTTAATTTCTTTGACAGAAAAACGGCACTGTTGGCGGCGCTTGATAATATACTCACGTTCTATTATTTATTGCTGATTTCATGTTCTAGGAAATTAACCTAATAGGGGGAGTAATTACCACCCAATTCAGAGAGCAATCACGCTAATTTTAGTTTAAACGATACCGCGTGTTGTTTGTCCGAAAACTTTGATCGAGCGTTTATGTTTATATTCTACTGTTTCCAGTGAATTACCGGCCGCTCCTGTGGTCTTCATATTTACTTTATTTATGAATATGGATGACATCTCTGACGATAAAAATTTCTCATACTGATACACTTTCGGAGGAACACATGCAATTTTATTCTAAGGGGTCACGTCCAATTAATCGAGGCACTTTCTCGATGCCTTCGAGATGAATCGAAAAGTTTCTCGGCTGAAACCGGGAGGGCAGAACCGGGACCCCTGGCGACGTCTCCAGGTTTGCTCCCGGTTCTATCTCGATCGAAACGTCCCGGTTTTCGAGATTGTTACGAAATTGATCGGTAATCTCGAAGGCGGTCCCGGTTTCACTATGTTCATGTTTTGTTGCCGTTAATTTGGCCTATTTTAACTTCTCATGCGATTAGAATGTTGAGCTGGTATCATATTTTGGGGGCGCTCGTCGCCGACGTATATCGCGGCTAAAATATAATTCAAAAACGGATTTTTAAAATATGTTTTCATCGTTTAATCGATATATCTATGTCCTGATGTTTCGTGAGTTCAATTGAGCGAAAACTTGCATTATCTATATGTAAAGTATGAATATATAATAGGTGAACTTCTCTCACATCGATAATTGATTGTTTTTCTGACTAGTATACGTCGCGGAATAAAGGACACATCGGCTGGATTTGATCTGAATAAGAATGGTATGGAAGGATGCGTTAATTATTGTTCTATAATTTTTTTTACCAAACATGGATCGTTTCAACCGAAAACTGAAAGCTTTGTTAATAGTTTTACTGGTGTATTACCTAGATGTGTAATTTGTTTTATAATTTGGTAGTATTCATTACAGATTTAATTTTTTAGAATTAGTGTGATATAGTTCAAATAAAGAGATTATATCAACAAGGTTTATTTCTGACATAAGCTTGTCTGGAATGTTAGCGGAAATACTGGCAATCGGAATTAGAGGTGTTGATGATTCACGCCACATAGGGTCCGTGAAAACCCGTCGGCGTGAAACAACAGCGAAGGGAGAGGGGTTAATTTATTTGAAAGAAAAAAAAACTGAAATAGCACTATTGGCGAGGGCTTAATAATATACTCACGTTCTATTATTTATTGCTGATTTCATGTGTCTGGGAAATTAACCAAATAATGGAAGTAATTTCCGCCCAATTCGGAGGACAATCAGGCTTTATACCAACGTTTACATACATTTTACTAGAAACGATACCGCGTTTTGTTTGTATGAAAACTTCGATCGAACGTTTATGTTCATAAAATATTCAGTGAATTACTAAACGCCCCCGTGATTTTCTTAGTCTCTTTATTTCTGAATACGGGGAAAATCTTTGACGATAAAGACATCTCACCCTGATCAACTTTCAGAGAAAAGCATAGCATTTTATTCTAGACTTACCGGATTTATTTTAATTCTCAGTTCCTGGACGTATCTTATAAAGTGACTCAAATTCTAAAAAACAGATTCAAAATAACAGAATAATAATGAGCCAGGTTATACATTATCAATTGGCGGTGTTTCTTTCTTTTCATTTGCAACGTTTAGAGAAACTGCGCTTTCTGAGCAAGTATGCGACTACAGGTCTATAGACGGAATAACAAAATAATATTAAATGATTCATGTTCATTCTAATTCATTTAAATGCATATGTATTCGCCGAGATTAATCTCGCTGCCACAGAGAATATATATACAGCAAGCATACGCCTTCCGAATGATTCAAACTTTCATTTGATGTCATCTCGATTCCATTCTCGAAGCATGTCGAGTTATTTCGAGGAGGATCGAGATGGTCTTGCGCTTCGAGACAAACCGAGAGCAAACCGGGACAATACTCGATAGAGATAAACCGTGACCCTTCGAGACGAGATATTTATCGGCTTTGCTCGTTTATCGAGAAACCGTCTCGATCGATTGGACGTGACCCCTAACACTTGCAGAATAGATTTCAAGTTCCTCGACGTTTCTCAAAAAGTTATTCAAATTTTATACAACTGAGCCAGTTTATACCCGGTGACGTTTATTTCTTTCGATGTATATTTATTTCCATTCTTGACGTGCAGAGAAATTGCGCTGTCAGAGCAAGTATGCGATTACACATCTCTAGCAAAATAATATTAAATGATTCTGTGCAATCTAATTCAATATCCGTGTTTATGTGCATATATACTCGCTCAGAATAATCTCGCTGCTACAGAGTATATATATAAGGAACTTGTCCGTTCCGAATGGTTTAAACTTTCATTTGATGGCATCTCGATTACATTCTCAAAGGATGTGGGGTTATTTCGAGGAGGATCGAGATGGTCTTCTGCTTCGAGAGAAAACCGGGACGAGATATTTATCGGTTTTACTCGTTTCTCGAGAAACCGTCTCGATCGATTGGACGTGACCCCTACATTGGCGAAAGGGTGATGTTAGAATTAGTTCTGACATCAATTAATTTATCTAATTTTCTGACAGCATTAAATAGATGGTGGAGCACTGCAATGCAAGAAAATGTCCATTAACATACCTCTATCTTCTGTATATCCCAGACATATCTTTTATCAGGGTTCAAGCTTAATCATAAATACAATTAATATTGACTATATGTAATCTTTAATATTATCTTCTCGGTTGTTCTGTGTTTCGCACATGGTGTCATGATAGAATTATCGCCCTTAGAGATATTTCTTCTGTATGTATTGAAACATACTAATCTCAGTTTGATTGACACATTCGATGTGTACGCTGTTTGCCAGCGTTGTTTCTTCTGATGTCGTCTGTAGTTTTCAAGATCAGTGAGGTCCACGAACTGTACCGAATTATTACTCTTGTTTCCCAAAGGTGTCAGGAAAGATTTCTCGCTTTTGGAGTTCAGTAGATAATGAAGAATACCAATCTCAACTCAATATTTTTTGCTTTGTAACATTTCATGTGTACATTTTTTTCATTTAACGTAATCCACAGTTTCCAAAATCGATAACGCCCATGTTCTCTACAACATTATTACTGTTTTATTATCAAAGGTGTCAGGAAAAAATTCTTGCTTCTGGAGTTCTACCAATCTCAGTTCGAAATTTATTTGCTTTGACACATTTCAACAGCTTTTGACAACAGCTCCGTTTCTTTTAATATCTTTCCCACGTCCCCAGGTCCAAGTTCTGTTCATTAATATTGCTTTTTTATCAAAAAATGTCAGGATAAAAATCTCGCTTCTGGAGCTCTGTGGGTATTAGAAATATCCCTCTCAACTCGAGATTTATCTGCTTTGACACATTTCAATTGTAAACAGGGCTGTTTCTTTTAATATCTTCCGTAGTTTCCAGGGTCGAAGTTCTGTTTTATTGCTGTTTTAGCAAAGGTGTTAGGACTGCATTCTTGCTTCTGGAGTTCCTTTGGTATTGAATAATGCCAATTGCAATTCGAGATTTTTCTGTAGAACACATTTGATGTGTTTTTTGTTTAACAGTGCTGTTTCTTTTAACGTCTTCCGCACTTTCCTAGGTCCATGAGTTCCAAGTTTTGTTCAGTATGATTACTGTCTTTTGGTGCCAGGACAGATTATGGATACCTTCTCTAGGTATTGAAAAATACCAATCTCAATTCGAGGTTGATCTTCTTTACACATTGATTGTTTATTCTTAGACAGCGCTCTATCTTCTGTACTGGCTGTCTTTCATTAAATGAAGATAGGAGTTTGTATAGGCACGACTGATGACTACATTCTTACTAATTTTATATCAGGTGTTGCAGACTTGATCTCAGCAGTATTATTCGGATGTATTTCTCGGCTCATACCAGAATCGGTATACGAAAGACATACAAATATAATCATATGAGCATCTCGCCAGTCGTAAGTGTAATCCGTATTTAGGGTTGAATCCAGGGTTGACACACGCCAGAAATGTGAGTGGGTGATGGACAATTCTTCTCACCGAAGCAGCGCTGCTAAACAGCGTACACATTAAATGTGTCAAACCAAAAAATCTGGAATTCACATTGGTATTTTTCAAGGACGGGTTTCTCGGATGTCACCCACCAAAAATAATTTGGATCGTTTATTGAAACATTCAGAGTGATCTGACGTCGCAGCTGTATATTTTTTTATGAAACGTATAATTTAGGTTAGAATTGTGATCGTGAGTTCTTTCAAAATATTGACAAAAAATACAGGAGGACGCAAGGTGGCACAAAGTTACTAAGGGGTCAAGTCCAATTAATCGAGTCACTTTCTCGATGCCTTCGAGATGGATCGCGAAATTTCTCGGCTTAAACCGGGAGGGCAGAACCGGGACCCCTGACGACATCTCCCGGTTTGCTCCCGGTTCTATCTCGTTCGAAATGTCCCGGTTTTCGAGATGGATATGAAATTGATCAGTAATCTCGAAGGGGATCCCGGTTTTAATATATCCGTGTTTTGTTGGCATTAACCCTACCTGGCCTGAGGGGGGCTGTTGGTTTTTTGCTTGTATCTCCGGAACGACAAACAATTGAGAAATGAAACTCCGTGACTTTTCCGATTATCATATTGGGGTCATTTTGAGCCTATTTGCATGACCCCCCGAGCAGAGAATCATGGGTAAATTCAAAATGGCCGCCATGGGGGATACCAGAAAAGTGATGTTTTCGCCATATTTCTTCAAAAATTACACAAAAATTCAGCATGTTGATTCAACGCGATTCTATGCATTTTACTGAAACCATATGTCTTAGCATCACCAAAAAACACCCCCTGATTTTCTCCCCTCCCTCCCTTCCCCCATTAACCCTAGCAGTCCTGTGGGAGGGGGGAGGCCAAAATGCCCCCCTATCAAACTTTCTGCGATATCTCCGGAACGCCAAACAATGGAGAGCTGAAACTTCGTGACGTTATAGGTTATCATATTGGGGTCATGAGCCTATTTGCATGACCCTCCGAGCAGAGGATCAATGGCAAATTTAAAATGGTGGCCATGTCGGGTACCAGAAAAAGTGGTGTTTTCGTCATATTTCTTCAAAAAAATTGCTTTTCTGTATAGAAAAGTGGGTACAAATTATTTTATTTCATATCAGATTATTATTTGCTGCAGTTTTTGCAAAAAAAAAACAAAAATAAAAAAAATGAAGATTTTGATCAAAAATCGTCCAAAAATGTTCTTGTGAACATGACGTCACAGTGACGTCATCATGGCGGCCATCTTGGATATTTTTTACATTTTCTTGTAGAGCTTGACCCAAAGATATAGTATGGTAAGTTTCAGCCCTCTACCCTTAGCGATAGCGAAAATATTTAGGGGGGGTCACTTTCCGCCCCCCCCCCCCCCCAAGGCTGCGGTACACCCCAAATCGCCCAGGAGAGATGGGTTAATTTGGTCTATCTTCGCTTCTCAGGCGACTAGTGTGTGCACCCTATTTGGGCGGGGGGGGGGGGGGCTCGTCGCATACGTATATCGCGGCCAAAATAGAATCCAGAAAAAAATGTCAAGGTGTTTTCCATGTTATTCATCGTTTAATCTTTATATCTATGTCCTGATGTTTCCCTGTTATAAATAAATTATGAATATATAATTGAATGATTTTCTCTCACGTCGATAATAGATTGTATATCTGACTAGTATCCGTCGTGGAATAAATGACAAATCAACCGGATATTATCTGAATAATAATGATCTGGAAGCATCCGTTAATTATTTTTTTTTTTTTTTTTTTTACCAAACTTGGATCGTTTCAACTGAAAATCAAAGCCGTGTTAAATGTTTGACCGGTGTATTAACCTCGGTGTGTAATTTGTTTTATAATTTAGTGTTATCCATTGCAAATTATGAAGAAATGATATTTGGTATGGCGTGTAGCCCGCCACTGAGCATATATACATATGAAATGATTTTTGAGAGAGAAAGAATAAATTGGTCGTCAGCCTCGGCTTATCGCGCCGATGCTCTACCTACTGAGCTATGACGGCCCATAGGTATTACACCCGTAGATTGTCCCTGTGATGACCAACGTTCTCTCTCGGTGTTGCAATGTACGCAACTGGCTTTTATAATGAAGAAATGATATTTGGTATGGCGTGTAGTCCGCCACTGAGCATATATACATATGAAATGATTTTTAAGAGAGAAAGAATAAATTGATCGTCAGCGGGATTCGAACCCGAAATATCATTTCTTCATTATAAAAGCCAGTTGCGTACATTGCAACACCGAGAGAGAAGGTTGGTCATCACAGGGACAATCTACGGGTGTAATACCTATGGGCCGTCATAGCTCAGTAGGTACAACATCGGCGCGATAAGCCGGGGTCGTGGGTTCGAATCCCGCTGACGACCGATTTATTCTTTCTCTCTCAAAAATCATTGCATTGCAAATTATATTTTACTGAAAATTAGTCTCAAGATATAGTTCAAATAAGTAGAGTATATCAACAAAGTTTATTTCTGACATAAGCTTGCCTGGAAATGGTTAGCGAAAATACTGACAATCGGAATTAGCGGTGTTGATAATCCACGCCACAGTCGGTCAGTGGAAAACCGTCAGATTGACACAACAGCGACGGGAAAGGGGTTAATTTCTTTGACAGAAAAACGGCACTGTTGGCGGCGCTTGATAATATACTCACGTTCTATTATTTATTGCTGATTTCATGTTCTAGGAAATTAACCTAATATGGGGAGTAATTACCACCCAATTCAGAGAGCAATCACGCTAATTTTAGTTTAAACGATACCGCGTGTTGTTTGTCCGAAAACTTTGATCGAGCGTTTATGTTTATATTCTACTGTTTCCAGTGAATTACCGGCCGCTCCTGTGGTCTTCATATTTACTTTATTTATGAATATGGATGACATCTCTGACGATAAAAATTTCTCATACTGATACACTTTCGGAGGAACACATGCAATTTTATTCTAAGGGGTCACGTCCAATTAATCGAGGCACTTTCTCGATGCCTTCGAGATGAATCGAAAAGTTTCTCGGCTGAAACCGGGAGGGCAGAACCGGGACCCCTGGCGACGTCTCCAGGTTTGCTCCCGGTTCTATCTCGATCGAAACGTCCCGGTTTTCGAGATTGTTACGAAATTGATCGGTAATCTCGAAGGCGGTCCCGGTTTCACTATGTTCATGTTTTGTTGCCGTTAATTTGGCCTATTTTAACTTCTCATGCGATTAGAATGTTGAGCTGGTATCATATTTTGGGGGCGCTCGTCGCCGACGTATATCGCGGCTAAAATATAATTCAAAAACGGATTTTTAAAATATGTTTTCATCGTTTAATCGATATATCTATGTCCTGATGTTTCGTGAGTTCAATTGAGCGAAAACTTGCATTATCTATATGTAAAGTATGAATATATAATAGGTGAACTTCTCTCACATCGATAATTGATTGTTTTTCTGACTAGTATACGTCGCGGAATAAAGGACACATCGGCTGGATTTGATCTGAATAAGAATGGTATGGAAGGATGCGTTAATTATTGTTCTATAATTTTTTTTACCAAACATGGATCGTTTCAACCGAAAACTGAAAGCTTTGTTAATAGTTTTACTGGTGTATTACCTAGATGTGTAATTTGTTTTATAATTTGGTAGTATTCATTACAGATTTAATTTTTTAGAATTAGTGTGATATAGTTCAAATAAAGAGATTATATCAACAAGGTTTATTTCTGACATAAGCTTGTCTGGAATGTTAGCGGAAATACTGGCAATCGGAATTAGAGGTGTTGATGATTCACGCCACATAGGGTCCGTGAAAACCCGTCGGCGTGAAACAACAGCGAAGGGAGAGGGGTTAATTTATTTGAAAGAAAAAAAAACTGAAATAGCACTATTGGCGAGGGCTTAATAATATACTCACGTTCTATTATTTATTGCTGATTTCATGTGTCTGGGAAATTAACCAAATAATGGAAGTAATTTCCGCCCAATTCGGAGGACAATCAGGCTTTATACCAACGTTTACATACATTTTACTAGAAACGATACCGCGTTTTGTTTGTATGAAAACTTCGATCGAACGTTTATGTTCATAAAATATTCAGTGAATTACTAAACGCCCCCGTGATTTTCTTAGTCTCTTTATTTCTGAATACGGGGAAAATCTTTGACGATAAAGACATCTCACCCTGATCAACTTTCAGAGAAAAGCATAGCATTTTATTCTAGACTTACCGGATTTATTTTAATTCTCAGTTCCTGGACGTATCTTATAAAGTGACTCAAATTCTAAAAAACAGATTCAAAATAACAGAATAATAATGAGCCAGGTTATACATTATCAATTGGCGGTGTTTCTTTCTTTTCATTTGCAACGTTTAGAGAAACTGCGCTTTCTGAGCAAGTATGCGACTACAGGTCTATAGACGGAATAACAAAATAATATTAAATGATTCATGTTCATTCTAATTCATTTAAATGCATATGTATTCGCCGAGATTAATCTCGCTGCCACAGAGAATATATATACAGCAAGCATACGCCTTCCGAATGATTCAAACTTTCATTTGATGTCATCTCGATTCCATTCTCGAAGCATGTCGAGTTATTTCGAGGAGGATCGAGATGGTCTTGCGCTTCGAGACAAACCGAGAGCAAACCGGGACAATACTCGATAGAGATAAACCGTGACCCTTCGAGACGAGATATTTATCGGCTTTGCTCGTTTATCGAGAAACCGTCTCGATCGATTGGACGTGACCCCTAACACTTGCAGAATAGATTTCAAGTTCCTCGACGTTTCTCAAAAAGTTATTCAAATTTTATACAACTGAGCCAGTTTATACCCGGTGACGTTTATTTCTTTCGATGTATATTTATTTCCATTCTTGACGTGCAGAGAAATTGCGCTGTCAGAGCAAGTATGCGATTACACATCTCTAGCAAAATAATATTAAATGATTCTGTGCAATCTAATTCAATATCCGTGTTTATGTGCATATATACTCGCTCAGAATAATCTCGCTGCTACAGAGTATATATATAAGGAACTTGTCCGTTCCGAATGGTTTAAACTTTCATTTGATGGCATCTCGATTACATTCTCAAAGGATGTGGGGTTATTTCGAGGAGGATCGAGATGGTCTTCTGCTTCGAGAGAAAACCGGGACGAGATATTTATCGGTTTTACTCGTTTCTCGAGAAACCGTCTCGATCGATTGGACGTGACCCCTACATTGGCGAAAGGGTGATGTTAGAATTAGTTCTGACATCAATTAATTTATCTAATTTTCTGACAGCATTAAATAGATGGTGGAGCACTGCAATGCAAGAAAATGTCCATTAACATACCTCTATCTTCTGTATATCCCAGACATATCTTTTATCAGGGTTCAAGCTTAATCATAAATACAATTAATATTGACTATATGTAATCTTTAATATTATCTTCTCGGTTGTTCTGTGTTTCGCACATGGTGTCATGATAGAATTATCGCCCTTAGAGATATTTCTTCTGTATGTATTGAAACATACTAATCTCAGTTTGATTGACACATTCGATGTGTACGCTGTTTGCCAGCGTTGTTTCTTCTGATGTCGTCTGTAGTTTTCAAGATCAGTGAGGTCCACGAACTGTACCGAATTATTACTCTTGTTTCCCAAAGGTGTCAGGAAAGATTTCTCGCTTTTGGAGTTCAGTAGATAATGAAGAATACCAATCTCAACTCAATATTTTTTGCTTTGTAACATTTCATGTGTACATTTTTTTCATTTAACGTAATCCACAGTTTCCAAAATCGATAACGCCCATGTTCTCTACAACATTATTACTGTTTTATTATCAAAGGTGTCAGGAAAAAATTCTTGCTTCTGGAGTTCTACCAATCTCAGTTCGAAATTTATTTGCTTTGACACATTTCAACAGCTTTTGACAACAGCTCCGTTTCTTTTAATATCTTTCCCACGTCCCCAGGTCCAAGTTCTGTTCATTAATATTGCTTTTTTATCAAAAAATGTCAGGATAAAAATCTCGCTTCTGGAGCTCTGTGGGTATTAGAAATATCCCTCTCAACTCGAGATTTATCTGCTTTGACACATTTCAATTGTAAACAGGGCTGTTTCTTTTAATATCTTCCGTAGTTTCCAGGGTCGAAGTTCTGTTTTATTGCTGTTTTAGCAAAGGTGTTAGGACTGCATTCTTGCTTCTGGAGTTCCTTTGGTATTGAATAATGCCAATTGCAATTCGAGATTTTTCTGTAGAACACATTTGATGTGTTTTTTGTTTGACAGTGCTGTTTCTTTTAACGTCTTCCGCACTTTCCTAGGTCCATGAGTTCCAAGTTTTGTTCAGTATGATTACTGTCTTTTGGTGCCAGGACAGATTATGGATACCTTCTCTAGGTATTGAAAAATACCAATCTCAATTCGAGGTTGATCTTCTTTACACATTGATTGTTTATTCTTAGACAGCGCTCTATCTTCTGTACTGGCTGTCTTTCATTAAATGAAGATAGGAGTTTGTATAGGCACGACTGATGACTACATTCTTACTAATTTTATATCAGGTGTTGCAGACTTGATCTCAGCAGTATTATTCGGATGTATTTCTCGGCTCATACCAGAATCGGTATACGAAAGACATACAAATATAATCATATGAGCATCTCGCCAGTCGTAAGTGTAATCCGTATTTAGGGTTGAATCCAGGGTTGACACACGCCAGAAATGTGAATGGGTGATGGACAATTCTTCTCACCGAAGCAGCGCTGCTAAACAGCGTACACATTAAATGTGTCAAACCAAAAAATCTGGAATTCACATTGGTATTTTTCCATACCTACAGAACTCCAGAAGCGAGACTCCTTGATAAAGCAGTAATTATAATGAACAGGTCTAAACAGCGCTGTTTACACATGAAATGTGTCAAAGCAGATCAATTTCGAATTGAGATTGGTATTTTTCAATACCTACAGAACTCCAGAATCGAGAATTCTGTCCTAACACCTTTGATGGAAAAACATAAATAATAATACTTTACTAAACATGCACATTATCAAGCTTGCAGACATGGCAAACATTACAAGAAACAGCATATACATGGAACGTGTCAACGTACATAATCTCGAATTGAGATTGGTATTTGTTAACACCCACTGAACTCCAGAAGCGAGAATTATGTGCTGACACATTTGATAAAAATACTAATAAATCTGTACAGTACCTCATGGACCTTGGAAACTACGGAAGACATTTCAAGAAACAGCGCTATTAAAGAGCGTACGCATGGAATTGGTGAAAGAAGATAAAGATCGAAATGGCATTTGTATGTTTGAATACATACAGCAGAAATAACTCTAGAATCGATAATTCTGCCCTGAAACCACTAACAAACAGTAATAAGACTGTATAGCAGCACATATGTGCGAAGTACAGAACAGATGGGATCATAGTATTGAAGATTATTCATATATCATCAATATTAATTGTATTCATGATTATCCTTGTCAAATGCAGAAATATGCTTGGGATATACAGATGATATACTCCCCAAAATATGATAAACAACTGCTTTGACATACATGAATACATATAGTGACTTCTGTACTCAGGCTGTAGGGTAAAAGTATAGCAGGCGAGTTGGTATGTTTAAGGACATTTTCTTGCACTATATTAAAGCCAACAGTAGGTTTCGAAGAACTTACTATAGGTGTGACAACTTTAATAGTAATTTTGAGATTACCCGTCAAATTGTTTTGAAAATTTCAAGAGATGAAATATCACTGAGAGGTAAAGTATAATTAGTAATTAATAGAACAGTTGTATCCACAAAGCTCAATAAGTGTGGTAGATTACCAAGAACATACGATGGGAAAACATGCAAATTGCAATAGTAATTAGATGACCCCTCAAACGATAATCAAGATAACATTTGATATCGCTCAAAAATTAACAAGAGATAACAAAATCATTGAAATTTTCACATTAATTCATAAAACATTTTTATTAAGTATTGCTGAGGTCAGAGATTTCACAATTTTATGTAAACGCTTAGTAGACTTTAAAAATTTTGACAAATAATTTCTGTTCACATATTTTATTCTCTCTGGTTGTGAGAACTTGACACAATCATGTGAATGTCGTCACATTGAATAACGTAATAAAGAAATCATAAGTGTGTATCTAGATAATGTTTCATTGGAAATTTGGAGATGACCCATGAGTGACGTCATGATTCAGGATCGCATAATCTTAATTATATCAATCGATTCCCCTTTTAATGGAGAGAAAATTGCTGCCTCGTTACTGTGCAATGGCGTAAAAATATAAGGTTATTAACACAGAATTAAACCCACCCTCCTTCTTTAAGTTTTCGTGACGATAAGACTCAATCTTGGTTCGTTTGTATAGGTTTCACCTTTCGGCAATATATTTTAAGGTCACATCCAGTCTAAAAAGACAAGGCAAATTAAACAACAGTAGTTCGCAAGCGTTCTTCACTTCAATTTTCTGCGATTTTCGCATACATGATAGATACCTGAACATCATATCGTATATCTCGAATGCATCATTGACGTTTCTTCGATTCCAATCAAATGATCTAAACTATATATATAATTGAATTCCGGCAAATCAAGCTAACGAACTCTTTTCCCGGATTTTCGATATAATTGATGGTAATTCGTGGGCACTAGATTTGACTGGATAACAGTGACACGTGCATTAATCTCTTCCCCAATCCGACAGCCTGGGGCAGATTTTTAATCTAAAACTGGTATAAAATTGGTGAATATGCATCGGCAATTACGCTTTTTTGGTGATAATTTTGGTAAACTGAGGTTAAAAATACACATGTGATCCAAGTATCTTCGATTAAAAATATAACCTTTGTTGTAGGCATAGGAAAGAGTGAAAAATTATGAACCGTAAATTCTGCCGCTGCTATCGGGGCACATTTAGTGTCTTAGAACTAACTTCATTTATCTCGGGAATCCGGGATTGGGCTTTCGCAGTTTATGTTTACCATTTGAAGAAATGTCCTAAGCCACACATATATAGAACGAGAAGCGAGAAAATCTTTCTCGCTGTGGAGTTCATATGGTTGCTTTTCAGTCGACAGTCGTCGTCATGTTCTCCCACCTTTTGCATATCGCTCCAATTTATAACCTGTATATGGTAAAGTTCTGCTGGTGGACGGTTAGTCCCCGAGGCCCACCCTCTGTACATGCCATTCGAAAAATATATGTAGATTTATTGTTTTGTTGGGAATTTAAGCCGTTAGGTTTTCTGGTATTCTTGCATTTCCAGGTATACCCTATGGTGAGGCGTTTACTCCAACAAACGTCCTCGATACTCTCCCACTAACATCAGTTGAGTTAATTGTTTCAGCTGATCTGTCATCACAACTCCCGAGCGAGCGTATCTCATTCCGCTCAAGTCGGTGCTATGGTTCGTGTGGATAATTCATAGTCTGAGCATGAACCATCGCAATAAAAGCACAGCTGAGATACTAAGGCTACGTTCGAATAGCCACCGTATTCTCGTGGGGTGAATGTGGGGTGCCGAGGGAAGCTTTCCTTTGGAGTCATATGGTGGCTTTTTATGGCCCATATTGTCTTTTGGTGATTTCACTTGTTTTCGAAGTAACGATAGTATTGAGATAAGGAATAACTACAGAATGTCATACTTGAAAACAGTATCCAGTGCACGTTTTCGGGTGCCAAAAACTACAACTAAACGTGTCCGATGTGACAAAAAAAATGGATCAAAGTCGTTACTTGATCGAAGTTCCAGATATGTTTAACTTTTGGGTATTAATTACAATATGTAGTCTATAAATCAGACTCAGTCTGAAGACAATCCTCGTGGGATATGCCCCATGCTAATATCCATGAAGCTATCAATGGCGCTTTGTTAGATCTTGTATTTACAAATGATACCTTAGGCTGGATTCCAAGAATCACGATTTGATTTCTGAATCTTTGCCAGAAATTTCCTTCGAAAAGGACAAAAAATACAGCACCCGAGCGTGTTATTGAACACTGATCGTCTAGCTCGTTATTTTGATAGCTCAAATTCGCGTGGGAAAGGATATGTGACGTTTACATACAAAAACTTCATTGTGTGTGATGGTAATAAAGTCATTTTTGTCCACTCCAAAACCTGCCATAGTAGATTGTTCTTGAACTTTACATACTGAAATATCCTCTTCGAAAAAAACTGAGATGTTCAATTGCATAGAAACGGAGATATTATTGATCAAAATCTGATATGGCAAGTTTTAGATTGAAAAAAAAATCAGCTTGATTACCATCCCACACGAGGGAGATATTCCCGTATTGTCGTCACATATCCTTCAGTTCTGCAGCTGATATGAGGAGGGATAAAGCCAGGAAGACATGCTCTACAAAATGTATGGGCAAAACGACAGTTTCACATCATCCAAAACCCAGATTATTCTCATTGGCTTTGTCGCTGTTAAAGTAGTATTTCACAAAGAAGAAATCACCAGCGCTTTCCATCTATTCCGGATTCAGAACTTTGGATAAAGGCACCTATCTTTAGAGAAGAAATCTGCCAGGCGTTAAAAGAAACTAATCCAGCCTGGAGAATAGGCTACTATGACCAGTGTCCTCTTCGGCTTCTGGGATTGAAATTATTGGCAAATTTTTGTAGCATAGTTTCACTTTCCTAGAGCGCCAATGTGCACACTATTCATCACCACATGAACTGATCACGATACATTCCCGGATGGAAAGCGGGAAATGGAAGTAACAGTACTGGGTCAACACAGCCGAAAAGTTTAGGCCATCACCTGTTTAGGGAATAAGGCCTGGAAACCATCTTAAAAGTTGCGGCTATTAAGACTGATCAGATGAGCAAGACAAAGAAGCGATTCCACTGTCTGGCGCTGAAGGCAGTAAACAGACACTTCTACAGCCCAACAGAACATTGTTTACAATAACCAGAAATAGTTTTTGAACAGTTCGCAGATCTGTATGCTTAATTTTGAGAAAAAATAGACGCCCTCTGGCTAAATCAGCATGCACTTCCCATTTGTCTCTAAATTTCTCTTGTATGTCAGGAACCAAGCTTGTGCGGGGTATTTGTATCAACTGGATGATAAGTCTAAACTTGCAATGCGATAAATTGATACTAACTTAATTCATTTTTGGAGTCACAAATCGAGAGTCAGTTCTCTTAAACCTTATGATCTTGCCGATAAAAAAAAATACTACTGAACCCTGGCAGAAATCGAAAATGATTGAATATATATAGTTTATTTCCTGTTTGTTCTATTTTCATCTCATATTTGTTGAATTTACATTTGCTTTTCATTTTGCAATTTTTATTCGAAACTCATTACATCGGCCACGAAAGATTGTAGAGAGATTGCAAAATAGGGCTATGGTGCACTACATACACGATTTGTTCAAGGTTTGAAAAAGTATTCGCATGCAGCTGCCAGTAATGACTTGGCATTATTTCTGCGACTGAACGATTGAATGTTTCTCACACTTCCAACAAAAATATGTGTTGATACTGTGTGCTGATATATAAATGCAAGCAAACGTGGCTAAATTGGAATGATTTTCTTCCCTGTAGAAAAGGGATCGGTTCCAAGACTAAAATATCCCAACATTTGTTTTCACACCAGAAACCAAATGTAAATGTGGCAATGAAATTTGCCGATATCTCACAACATAATGCAGTCTCTACTTGGTTTAAAATGTTTCGCGATTCAGCGGTATTTATTGCATGCGAAACATTTCAAGCGGATAAAGCGGATTAATTGTAATAACGATGCTCAATAAAACGTGCATGAAGTTGTCAATATCGAGAATTTTGAGGGCTGCAATGGTATAGGGCGTTGAATGATACTATCAAGACGCTGTTTAATAAACATAAATTCTCAAGATTTATAGTGAATCTCTCGATTTATTGATTTTCTATTGTTTTGGAGTGCGCTCGCGTGGATAGTATCTTTGGTCTGGAAAAAATGAAGGATGATATAATTATGGTCAGGAAAAGTTCACCCACTCTAAAAAAAATTGCCCACATTCGTTTTGATTAAGGAGACTAAATATCGCAAAACAATGACCACTGTCAGGATAAAACAGTATATATCATGCCAATTATAACAAGTTGAGAAATCGTCCGTGATTTGTTATCTCTAATTGCTTTTGGCATTCATCGCTGGGAGTAAATCAGTTTGTTAATTCGGCATAAACATGCAGTTTGAACGGTTTCAAGATTTCACGGTTACGAGTTACGAGTCACTATTAATGGCTGACATTGAAATATGATCTTGTTCAGCGCTTGACTGAACAAACCGGACATTTCTGTTGTTCCCTTAACAGGCCGTATCGTAATTTGGAGAGCCCCACGTTTTGTATACAATGAAAATTCGAAAATATAGAAAAACTTTATGAGTATCCTCCACATTGACACCTAGGATTTTTTTCTCCACTGACTGATAGATAAAGAAAATTTTAGAAAAATAGAGGAAACATCTTGAGTATTCTCCACAAAGATCGTTTGAGACTTATTCTCCACTAGTTGGTAGACAACGGAAATTCGAAAAAGAGTAGACGACATTTTCCGTGTACCATCCATATAGATGACGACTTTACAACGAATATTATAGTTGAAAGCGACGTTAAATTCTATTCACTCACTCACCCGAATACTATAGATTAAGGATACTGATCAGCGATACGGATTTGATATTTTTAGAACATCAATGTCTTGCCGGCATCATTGAAAACTGTTGACCGCTTCTCTCTTGCAGGAAACTAGCCTATATCTATGTAGGCTATGATTATCTTTTTGAATTTGATGCTAATATTGTTATAAGGAATATGGAATATGTCTTGGATTATGGACGCGGATATTCTTTAATGGACGACGGCTGAATTATGAATGGCGGACCAGACGCTTGTAATTAGGACTTATTCTCTTTGGGCTGACGAACAAGGAAAATTGCAAAAAAAAAAAAATAACGAAACTGTTTAAGTACTCCTCATATTGGTACAAGGGGCTCTTCATATTCTCCACGGATTTGCAGGCAATAAGAATAAAAAAAACATAGACAAAACTTCTTTAGTATTCTTTATATTTACAGAAATTATTCTTCACGAGCTTGCGAATAACCATGGTAACAGGAACAGCTAGTAACAGCTCTCTTCTATCAATAATTTAGCATTCGAAATTCCTCAATAAAGTATGAAATTATAATCATTCTATCGATTCAATTCCTTAAATTGACTTAAAATGTAAAATGAACAACGTCCCAATGCTGATAACAGAGAATGAAATGATTTGGGCGATTGGTTTTACAGTCGTACATTGAACTATTTTAGCATATCGGGTAAAACTATTGACTGTATAAATGTTTGTAAGTTTTGTTTCCATTTGGCAGATATATGTAGTAGTTTCGCCTTAGATAGGTCTATATCATATATTATATATATTCACTTCAGTCTCAACTTTTGGACCTGTCTATTACGGAGACGTGGTTAAGTGGAACCTGATTCACCAAGGCTTTCGGGATATATATTGTATGTGCAATAAATATAGAATTGAGCAGAATTACATTAGTAATAAGAACAGAAGTAATAATAACAGAATTCCGTTAGTAATATCACTCTAAGATTTTAAGTTCAATAATTCAAAGGAAAGGAATTATTCTTATAAATTGGAATTTACAATAAAGCTGCCTCTCCGACAGTTAAAAGTTAACAAAATTCACATCGTATTGACTCAGCTGGCATGAACGGTGACTACCTGAATGGAGAAGTCCCGTTTCCTGCAAATGTTCTTAATTCATGCCAAGTATTAATTCATATCTGGGCAAAAAAAATTATAAATTACAAGCGCCTGGTCCGTCATTCATAATTCAGCCGTAGTCCATATATGATAGAATATAATATCCTAACCATCTAGAATAGTGACAGGAAATCGGACACAGCAAGAAAAATATCATATTAAAAGGGTAATGGATATCACTCTAAAAGTGAGATCACCAACGAATGCATATTCGAGGTCATCACCATAAAAGGGTGATGACCAGGCATCTGGCTGTGTAGTTAAATAAATATTTCTGATATCTGGTCACAACTTATCTCAGCATTTCTGAATCTTTTTTCAGTAGAAATTTATACACTATGTTACTACAAAGCCTTAACAAGTTTCATTCTATTCAGTACTCTTAGTGCAAGCAACTGATGAGAAGCCATACACATGCACATTCTGTTCAGAATATTTCTGCCTAACAACATGTGGAAAGCCATACAATTGTTCGTTTCGTTATGAACAGTTCAGCCAACTTGTAGAAGTCATATTTTTCCATCGTTTATACTCGGCAATACAATATTGATGAAAACTGTATACTAGTCGTACTACATATGTATACAGCATAAGGTGTTATGGGGGAACATGAGGGACTTCACACGGGTGAAAAGCCATACAAGTGTCCAGAGTGTCTCTATATGTAAAGACTGGCGATTTTTAGGCGGGGTCCTCTTACTTGCCACACCAGCGTTCTACCGACTGATTGAAAGGGAAATTCCCTCTAGCTGTATGCTACTATAAGTACCGGTACAAGTGCTTACCGTTACATATATAGCTATGCAAAGAAAGATCATATGTTAGAGAAAAGTTATATTCAGTTTTACTGTACAAGATATGAAAAATTTGACCCAAATAATCAAACTGCAAATAAATTTTTTATATATTTTTTACTTCGATTAGTTTTCAATTGTGCAGATTTATCTCAGAACTATCGCTACGCACTATTTTATAAATTTGTATAAGATGTATGGGTTTATTGCTGTGACAATGCAAACCAGACTTAGCTAGGTCACCGCAGAGGTTGAATCTTTGATTGCAACAATTATTGCACTGTCAACCCGCCACCAGAAGAATGCATAGAATCTGAAAGAGACAACAGTTTATGTAACTACTGAAGAATGCTATCAACAAATCCCCACTCCCTTAAAGAAATGGTAGCAGCAATTTTGTGTATCCTACATAATGCCATGTGTTGTATGAAACGTGATATGAAATAGGCGAAGACAGAAACGAGCGGAAGAATATTCTTCTCTCGCTTCTGGAATTTGCTTATTTAATATTGTTTTAAGTGAGTTAATATTATTGTCAGTCCATTTGTCCATCTAGGTGTTATCTTTGGATGAACACAACGTCTCCCTGAGTAAGCTACCATTCATGTCATATTGGTGACAGCATGTTAAAGGATACACACACACAGGTGCCTTAGACAGGTGGACAAAGATGCTGGTCAGAATGTATATTAACTATGATAATTACCTCGGGGCAAACTGCTAGTTCGAATAATAAGAATTGTCGATAATGGCGACCAAGGTACATACGTGTATTCATTTATTTCCAAGAAAAACTGATACGCAAATTACGCGCGATAATATGCCATCATAAACTGTTCAACGGAGCCGTCATTTATGAGAAAAGGTTGTCTGTTGTGACCAAGTTAAACATATCTTCTGAAAAGGGCGACCCCGAGAACAGTTCGTATGGTGGCCCATTCGGTAGTTAGGAAAATTCCCAAGTAATTGCTGAATTGTCCTGTGCAAAATATTCACTATTTTTCCAGGGTGAAAATTTCTAAAGGAATCATAGGCAAATATGCCTGCAAAGTACGTAAGACTATTATACGGAATACTCCGACAGTACATGCAGATAAGGAGTATCTAACGGAAAGCGCCTTTATCAAATTGAGACTCGGCAACAAATTTATCATGTCGTGAGTGAAACTGAACAGTCTACTTCGAGAAGTTTCAGATGATGAAAAGCAGCATTTGGCAAAACACCACATTCATAAATATACAGAGATATTTTTTTCAGATTCTCACAGCATTCAGACAGTTTTCAATCTTGTTTTAGGTAACAGCCAGGCGGTCAGCATCAAATGTCTGAATATTACTTCACTCGGGTATCGCAGCCGGAGTCTGTACGAAGATGAATCTCTTTAAACGTTTGTGGTATACATATGCAAATTTTTTTGTTAGCCATAACGAAGTTCGTTGAATGACGGGATATTTTTCTGAACTGATTATCTTACCAAGAGCGAGAATAGGCTTTCAGCATACAGGTTATTGTCTTTTTTTATTTCAGCTGTTTCGAAATAACAGTTGTGTCGGGTAGTTCCTGGAGTAGGTCACATTTGAAAACAGTACCCGTTGCTCGTTTTTGGCTGCCACGGATTACAACTGAACAAAAAATGGATAAAAAACGTTACTTGTTCCAAGTTCCACATATGTTCCCTATTGTGATCAACTTTTCGGTGCTGATTACGATATGTAGTGTGTAAGTCAAACCCAATCTCAAGAGAATCCTCATGGAATATGCACCATGCCAGTATCCATGAAGCAATCAATGGTGCTTTATTATATTTTGTATTTAACAGTAATACCCGATGTGGGATTTTATCAATCGGGATTTGATTTCGAAGTCATTGCCAGAAATCTCCTCCAAAAAATGCTGTCCCCGAGCGTGTTATTGAACATTGATCAGTTAGAGCGCAGTTTTGATTGGTCGAATTCTCCAGGGAAATCTGGTTCTGCAGCTCGTATAACGAGAAATAAAGTCAGGAGAACATGCTCTACAACATGCATGAGCAAAACGACAGTTTCACATCATTCCTACCCCAGATTATTATATTTGCCTTTGTCAATAGTACTGTTACAGTAGTATTTCACAAAGAAGTAATCGCCAGCGCTTTCAACCTATTTAGGTCTAGACTCGGGACATTGATTATAGACACAGGTCCTTAGAGAAGTCTTCTGTCTGGATTTGAAAGAAAACTATTCTATGAATTCCAGCTTGTTGAATATGTATTTAGAACAGTGTTCTCCTTGCGCTTATTATTCCATTTTCCGAGAGCTTAAAGGTGCACATTTTAAAGCAGATGAACTGACCATGATACATTACCGAATGAAAAGCGAAAACGCGGAAGTAAAACTCTACTGAGTCAACACAGCTATCACCAAAAGTTTAAGACATCACATTTTGGGGTATACGGTCTGGACATCTTCATAAAAAGGCGCCAGGCACTTAAAATGTGACGAACTAGCATGATCACCTCAACAAACCAATGAATTTGGCCCATCGCCCTTCTCATCACTACTATAGGGTGATTATCAAACCTTACGATCATGAAAAGTTGGTGGTAGTCACCTTCGATCTGGGCGTGGTCGTGTGATCAAGCAATGAGAGGCAAAATCACCCGCCGCTTATGCTTTCTTTTCGACCCAGGAGAGCAGAATGTAATGATTAATCTCCGTTGCTGATAAATGAATGGATAGATGTGTAAATGTCATTTAAGCCCAACGTTCAACGGCGTTGATACGTTGCGAAGTTCCATGAAGGACAACGTAATACAGTTATTCTAGAGGCAACAACACAACCCGCGAACTTATATTAACCCTACCTGGCCTGGGGGGGAGGCCTTCATGGCCCCCCTACCAAACTTTCTGCACTATCTCCGGAACGGCAAAAAATGGAGAGCTGAAACTCCGTGACTTCATAGTTTATCTTATTGGGATCATTTTGAGCCTATTTGCATAACCCCTCGAGCAGAGGATCATGGGTAAATTCAGGATGGCGGCCACGTGGGGTACCAGAAAAGTGATGTTTTTGTAATATTTCTTCAAAATTTCTACTTTTCCGCAATGAAAAGTGAGCAAAAACTATTTTATTTCTTATCACATTAATATTTGCAAATTTTTTATGCAATTTTTCTGGAGAAATTGCAAGAATAAAAAATTCGGAAAATCTGAACGAAAATCGACCAAAAAAATGCCGTTTTTTAAAATGACGTCACCAAAGCGGCCATCTGGATTTTTTTTTTACATTTTCTGGTAGAGCTTGACCCAAGGGTATAGTGTAATAAGTTTCAGCCCCCTAGCTCAAGGGGTAAGAAAAATAATTAGGGGGGCCATTTCGGTTCCCCCCCCCCAGGCCTGGACAGGTCAAAAAAAGCCCAGGCCAGATAGGGTTAAGGCCCGATGTCACTAATATTCCTACCACGCTGATAGCATATGTTGGGTATGATGTGACAGTCGTTCCGTATCAGAGAACCAGGTGAAATTGAAACTGATCTGGTATGCAAGGTAAAGAAACGATTCCATTGGTTGACACTGGAGGCACTACTAAAGTCAAAAATAACATCACTTACACTAATAAGAAATAGCTTGAAATCAGTTTTTTTTAGGTGTTTTAAAAATTCTAGCTTTTAATTAGCTATGTGCTTAGAAAATCGCTAAAACCGACATGCATTTCGTCGATTTTTCAAATTTCTTTTATATCTCATACATTAATGCATTTGAAAATAAAACCAAATTCAAACTGGTTAGTATGTTATAGTTTAAAAAAAATGTAAATGTTGAAAAACAGGTGAAAATAATGTCTTCTGACCAAAGGCCAGTTAAGGATACAGCGCCCTCCTGGCTGAAGAAAACGGTCATTTTTGTTTACCCAAATTCAATATTCAAAATTAGATCTTCCTTCTGTTGAAAAAAAAATTGAAATTCCAATTCTAAATAGTGTAATTTTAGGTTTGAATTGATATTATTTATATTATGTAGGCCTACTCTTCACGTAATGTTGAACCTCAGGACCCAGGGCCGTGTCATGAAATTCACAGCAATAATATATAAATACACTCAATGTTGCATTAAGGAATTGGAATGATGATACAAACATATATGGAATAAATACACAGTATGTTACATTGCGAAGACATCATTTCACTGAATGTCGAGAGCGCATTATTTTACTAAACCACTGAAACGCTTAGTGAAACATAAATGTACTTCTCGAAAGAGGTGCCACAATGTATGCTACTAGTCATGATATATTGGCGAAGCAGTTTGCTAGAGGACACATAGACAGGCTCATTAGACTGGTGGACAAGGATGGCAAAGACGGCGATCTCACCAAGCCACATAAGCGTACTCATACGACCGTCACTTTCTGATAACCTTATTTTACTGAATAACTGGAATATGACAAGGATTTATCAGAGAGACTATACACAACTGATGATTCTTTGCCCTTCACGAAAATACTACCAACCCGAACGTTCGAATCACTCGTAAATAATACTACCAACCCGAACGCTCGAATCACTCGTAAATAATACTACCAACCCGAACGCTCGAATCACTCGTAAATAACTCGTAAATAACTTCCGATCTTTACAGAGATCGATTCTCTTCATATTGTATTTTTGCATATCGCTTCAATTTGGAAATACAAACGTCTAGTCCGTCATTCAATATACAGCCGTCGTCCATAATCCAAAGACCTAATTCATCTAATAACATTAGCACGAATTTAAAAGAATAAATCATAGTTTGCATAAAAATAGGCTAGTTTCCTGCTAGTCAGCAGCTTCTAATGATGCCCACAGACATGATAATGTTTCAAAATATCAAATCCGTATCGCTGATCAGTATACCTATATGTCTTACATCTTACATCTATGAGCTTCCAACCTGAAGCGGCCGTAGGTCAACGAGTTGAAAGGAATATAGACCAAGACATTTTCCCGTGGGTACTTATTCTTGAAATTTAAACAACCTAAGCACAGGAAAATACTAACCATTTCCAGTTTGAAACTTCCTGATGGTATCCCAACTGGATTTCTCGAAAAATACGACCGTACAGAGACAAATAATGTGCGTTATCTGGATGATTTGGTTTGGCGAGATCGCAGGAAACATTAAACGTCCCAGTAACAGCGTTTAAGATAAACACAGTCTAGAGCCAGTTGATAATATCTAAACTGTAAAATATTTTCACGAGATACAATGCAATCAGGAACTGCTGATAGTAGTTATGTGGAATATGTTTTTAAATGAATCGTGTTTGTTGTTTAGAAAACCGCTAAAAATGTTTACAACTTTTCCAGTTGATATACATTTTGAGTCATCTTGATTCTCATCAAACATCATAACTCGTCCATTACCATGCCAGATATATTTTGCTCTAAACGTTTTCTAGCCTGATAAAGTATTTCTTTATTTTCGATTCTTTTTCGACCGATTAATGGTTGCCATTTCCTATTTGGAATGATGGTATGTGAACGGTATATGATGAGATTATACTGGTGGGCGATTCGTCCCCGAGGCTTGCTCTTTGTACAAATCATTGTGAGTGTTGTTTCGTAAACATGGTGGAGAATATGAAGAGCTTCTTCGGCATCGGGCCTTACAGACATATGTGATGAATAACAATTTGCATTCTACAATTATATAATTTATAATTTTGGCTGTTTCTTCTATCTAATTGTCCATATTTCATAATTTACATCAGATGACTTGCTACGGCTATTAGAAATTGCGGTTGGATATTTGTATCTCACACCGTTCCAACCGATGCCAGGAGCTGTGTGGTCGTGTCTTTCGAGCTATCCACATGAACATCTACAATAATGTGACTTAGATGCAAATCATCACAGCGATAATTTTTAGTTCTTATGGTGTTTTTAGATACTTTTAGATATTAAAATGGATATCGGACATTCGTTCTCAGAGATTCGGTTCAGACAGGTCACTTCACACAGCTCTTTATATGTTTTTGTTTATTTGTCATCTGTATATGGTGACATTCTGCTGGTGGACGTGTCGTACCCAAGGCTGATATTGTAGATTGTCACTGTGGTTGCTCTGAATAATAACTTGCATTTTAGGAATATTTTCCCCCGTTTGGGCCGTTTCGGTCACATAGTTTATCACTTTCCATCGGATAATTCATATGGCTATTACATCATTGCTCTGGGATGTTTGTATCAAATACCGCTGAAGCCGGTGCTAAGTGCCGTTTAGTCATGCCCTTCTAAATATCCACGTAAACCACCACAAAAAAGCTTGGCTGATATACAAATTATCAAATCGATCAGTTTATTTTTTTATGATGTTTTTAGATATCCATTTAGAGTATTGGCCTTTGGGAACATATGATTTCTTGTCAATATGTCGTTATCTTTTCCCACCACTAGTAATTGTTGCGTTTATTTGTTACCTGTATATGGTGAAATTCTGCTGGTGGACGATCCGTTCCCGAGGCCTGCCCTCTTTCCAAATCATCGTGATGATAGTTAGTGATTGTGTTTAACATGGGGGAGAATAAAGCGCTTGGTCGTCGTTGGTTCTTACAGATATGTCTTCTGGATAATAACTTGCATATTATATTAATATATTCCCCCGCTTCGATCGTTTACTAGGTTTAACGTCTTACTATTGTCTTACATTATTGCTCTTGGACATTTGTATCTAATGCCGCTCAAACCGGGGCTAGGGGCCTTTTTGGCATGTCATTCAAGATGTCCACATATACAACAGCTACAAAAGCGCAGCTGAAATAAAATCATCACTGGGATCATTTTTGGTTCCTGTGATGTGTTCAGATATTTATTCAGAATATTGGTCTGTGGGCAATATGACTTCTTGTCAGTACGACGGCATCTTTTCTCACGATTTATAACAAACGCAAATTATGGTTGCTTCACCCCGAGTAATCCCTCTAGTCCGGAAGACCCCAGGAGTGTGGGCAGCATTAGTGTACTAATAAAATATTAATTTCTCCACACGATCACTGTACATGACTAGTCACCTATGTCCAGTTAATCATATCCTAGTCAGTTATATCTCTGCTATATGGCCGAAAAACTGCTGAAGGCGACGTTAAACCTAACTCAATCGCTCACTCCAATACGAAAGTGTAAACGGTTTGATGCATCTTGATTCTTATCACGATTTCAATAAAGCATTTCAAATCTTTTTTAGGGTCAAGCCTAATCTTTACTTTATAAGAAGGAAACTAATTTAACGTTATAAACCTTGCCCATGCCATATTTTCTTCAATATTGAGACGGGTGGCGCTGGTGGGATGAAATGACACATCACAGTGATTTGATATTGTCATTTTCGATAGCTCGAAAAATATATTAAATTCAGACGGAAGGAATCGTTTTCAATCAAATATCAATTCACGTTAAAATTTCCGGTCGAATGGTGCCAATCGACTTCGCTGCAAATGCTGTGGTGGCAGTCCCACAGTCAAGCACAACGTCGCCGTGTCTCTGGAGAAGTATATAACAGACAGCTATCTAACTGCCTTTCATCAAAATGGAACCATTTGAACGGTCAGATAATACAGTTTTGCCTATTTCTTGTCATCTTTAGGTCTAGGATCGTCCTCACAAACCGCCCTAACCCAGGCCTACTGGCGCTATAGGGAGCTGTGATATAATTTAATAAGATTAGTGTATCATTCTACTCATTTCACCGTAAAGCCAGAGATGTCCTTTCGTTTTTCGCATTGAATATAGAAATATCGCCCAGCCCCTTAGAGCGCGGTAGCAATTTTACCGATAATGATATATTTATTTCCAAGCAATACCAATACGATTTATAATTCAAATTACGGACGATTATATGACAGCATACACTGCTCAACGAAGCCATCATTATGTAAAAAAGTTTCCATCTCTCATGACCAGGTCAACCATACTTTCCTAGAAAGGCGAACGCGACCCCGATAGACGAGCGGCCGGGACCCTGTTTCGGGGAATAGAATGCACCCCCCGTACACAGAGACAAACTATATATCATTTGAAAGCTTAGACTCTCTTCCTTCAGATGAGGTAGGATGTGGTGGTGAAAACTATTGCCGTATGCTAGAAAAATTAGGAAATACAAGAACCATTGGATTGCATCTATCTACTTTTAAACTGGGGGTATACGTAAAATGACTATATCTTCACTCGTACCAGGCATAGGGCAAAATGGTTGGTGTCTATTGATTACGCAAAGGTTCTTCAATCGTCTAATTTCAAAAAATATTTTGACGGCATTGACCTGTGACGTCACAGAGGGGCCATCTCCAAAATACAATTAAATTGCGTCAAACGCACTAAAAACTATGTTGAAAGTTTTTTTGTGGGTAAAATACTTCATTGGTAAATGGCCAACATGGTTCTATTGTCGAATTTAGTCATCCGTCAAATACTTCGGCAAAGATTTGGTGCGATTACCTTTTAAAAAATACTAACTAATGCAATAGAGGACGAGTTTCTCGGATGTCAGCCACCAAAAATAAATTATTACCGTGATTTAGACATTCAGAGTCATTTGACGTCGTAGCTGTATATTGTTTTGTCAAACGTACAAATTAATTTAGAATTGTAATAGGGGATCGTTTCAAAATATCCAAAAAACATACGAGAAGAAGCAGAGTGGCACAAAATTACAAAATTGGCGAAGAGTGCTGTGAGCATCAGTTTTTACATGAATTATTTATCTAATTTTCTGACGGCATTAAATAGATCACTGCAATACAATAACTTGTCTATAAACATACCCAATCTCCTTGTATTTCCTGACCCCACAACAGCCTGAGTATAGGAGTTTTATTATAACATCACTATATTTGACGAGCGGCGTTTGCAGAAAACCCACCTTATTTTAGGAGTAAAATGCACCCCCCACCCCCCACCCTCCCCCCCCCCCAGTACACACGGCCACGTCCTATGTCATTTGAAAGCTCATTTAATGAATTTTTTTGTTAGACCGGATGTGGTCTTGAAATATATTGCCGTAAGGTAAAAAATTCATTCAAACGAATCAGTATCGAGTCTTATCATCACGAAAAAAGAAAGGGGTGGGTTTGCTTCAGTGTTAATAACTGTATTCATTTTACACCAATGCACAGTAGTGAGGTAGCAATTTTCTCTCCATTAATCAGGGAATCACTTGATAACAGTTTTGTTAAGCTGTCTTGCATCATGACGTCACTCGGGAGTCCTCTCCAAATTCCCAATGAAATATTTTCTAAATACAAAATTATGCTCACCAAGAGCAAGGTCGTTGAAACAATCCGTCATATTGACAGAAGTACTCTTCCCCAAGCAAAACAAGTTCTGAGAAACCTCAATTCGCAAGAAGTTCTAGCAAATCTCCAGAGTAAATTCGTCATAGTCCCAGCAGACAAAGCTCCGAATAATATAATATTTATATGTAAATATTACTATTACCAGGTGCTGGTTAAAGAATTGAGTGTAGACATATTTTCATCAAATACGTCTACTTACTCCCAAACTGCATTTACTCTGGAAGATTTATTTAATAATCACAAAAAGTTTCTCAGGGAAAGAGGTATTTGTCTTCCAACCAATCATAACGACATACCAAAAATATACTGGACTCCCAAAATGCATAAATCACCATACAAAGCTAGATTCATAGCTGGTTCTAGAAGCTGCACCACCAAGCTTCTTTCAACCCTATTGACGAGGGCCCTTCAGGAGGTAAAAGCATTTTGGGAAAGGTATTGAGCCACTATTTCTAAGAACTCTGGCGTTGAATGTATGTGGATATTGAAAAACTCAAAATGTCTTACGGAAGAACTTGATGCGAAAGGTCACATACCGTACAGACATGTATCCACATGGGATTTCTCGACTCTCTATACTACAATCCCTCATCAGGACCTTATTGGCCGTCTAAGTTCATTGATAGTATCTGTGTTCAAGAAAACTGATCGTAGATATATTAATGTCGGATGCCATAAAGCATTCTTTAGCTCTACTACATACAAGAGATATCATTCATTGATGTTTCTTTGTTTATAGATTTGCTTGAATTTCTCATTAAAGATATCTATGTGAAATTTGGCAACACAATATATCAGCAGCATATAGGTATTCCAATGGGTACTAATTGTGCACCTGTTGGCTGACCTGTATCTGTTCTCTTATGAATATGACTATATGCAGGCGCTTTCAAAAACCGATCCATTCAAAGCCCGTTCCTTCTCATTCACCAAACGCTATATAGACGATCTTCTCGCTGTGGATAATCGCTATATAAATGACGCAGTGAAGGATATATATCCACCTTCACTGGATTTGAAGGAAACTACAGATAGCCCTACAGGCACATCTTATTTAGATCTCTATCTCTATAAAAATGAAGCGGGCATTCTCTCTCGTCGACTTTATGACAAAAGAGATGATTACAATTTCGACATCGTAAACTATCCCTTTCTGGATAGTAATATTCCAGTGGGACCTGCATATGGCGTATACATATCTCGCTTAGTAGCATTTGCTAGATCCTGTGTTAAATGTGATGATTTTAATCAACGTCACAAAACATTGTTGCAGAAACTTATAAAACAGGGCTATTCCACCAAGCGCCTCCACTCAAAGTTTCTCAAATTTGGCGATACATATCGCATGCTGATAGCAAAATACGAACGTAGCGTGCAAGATCTATGGCGCTACGTTTCGTAACTTGTGTCTAATTCCGCTTAACCCGGGGCTAGGGGCCGTATGAACCCATGTACTTCAAGATCCTCATGGTACTCATATGAACAGTCACAATCAAAGCGTGACTGAGATACATCATTCTTTAGATGACGACTCTACAACGAATATTATGGATTAAGAATACTGATCAGCGATACGGATTTGATATTTTTGGAACATCATGATGTCTTGCCGGCATCATTGAAAACTGTTGACCGCTTCTCTCTTGCAGGAAACAAACCTATGTTTATGTATACTATGATTGTCTTTTTGAATTTGGTGCTAATACTGTTATGTGGAAAATGGAATAGGTCTTTGGATTATGGACGCGGATATTATCTAATGGACGACGGCTGGATTATGAATGACGGACTAGACGCTTGTAATGCAATGTAATGAAATTCACATAATTGTGTCAAGTTATTGCCACCGGTACTGTATATCATTGCATGAAAAGTACAGGCTATATAAGGTTTCTCACTACCATAGAGAATAGAATGTACGAACAGAAAGTATCTGTCAAAATTATACATTTTCAATGTCTACTAACTGTTTATCTAAGATTGTCAAACATCTGACTTCAGCAATACTTGATAAAAATGTTTTATGACTTGATATGTATATTTCATTGATTTCTTTTATCTCTTGTTAATTTTAAAGCAACACCAAGGGTTACCTTGATTATCGTTGTGGGTGTGTGGGTGGGGGCGTGGGTCATCTCATAATTACAATTGCAATTTACATGTTTTCGCACAGTATGTTCTTGGTAATCTACCACTTTTAATAACATTTGTGGATACAGTGTTCTATAAATTACTCTTTACAGGTCACTGATTTTCCATCTCTTGAAAATTTCAAAATTATTTAAGGGGTCATCTAAAATTAACATTTAAATTGTCACATCAACAGTATGTTCTTGGAAACCTACTTGTAGGGTTTAATATCACACAGCAAAATGCCCACAAACATACCCACTCTCCAGATATGTTCTGACCCTACAACAGTCGGACTATAGGACATCACTATATGTATTCATGTACTTCAAAGTAGTTGTTTCGGATATTTTGGGGAGTATATCTTCTCTATATCCCAAGCATAACTCCCAACAAGGGTCAAGCTTAATCATCAATACAATATTAATGATATATAATCTCCAATATTATGATCTCGCTTGTCCGCATATATGTGCTGCTATACAGTATTATTACGGCTTGCTGATGGTGTCAGGGCTGAATTATCGCTTCTAGTGATGTTTCTCTTGTGGCTCTGTTTAATAGCACTGTTTCTTCCCCATTGTCGTTTGTAGTTTCCAAGATCCATAAGGCTGTACAGAGTTTTTTCACCAAATGGAGTTCTGCGGGTATTGACATATATCAATCTCAATTCGAGATTTATCTGCTTTGACCCATTTCATATGTATGCTGTTTCGTTCAATTACAACACATATAAGGGAAGTGTCTTTAATGAACTTGTAAAAAGGGCTATATTATCAAGCGTCTCCACTCGAATTTTCTCAAATTTGATTATACATATCGCATGCTAATAGCAAAATACGAGCGTAGCGTGCAAGATCTATGACGGTACGTTTCGTAACTTGTGTCTAATTCCGCTTAACCCGGGGCTAGGGGTCGTATGAACCTATGTATTTCAATATCCTCATAGTTTTCATATGAACAAGCACAATCAAAGCATGACTGAGATAAATCATACTCTAGATAACGACTTTACAACGTATATCATATGGATTAAGAATACTGATCAGTGCTACGGATTCGATATTTTTTTAACATCATGATGTCTTGCTGGCATCATTGAAAACTGTTGACCGCTTCTGTCTTGCAGGAAATCGGCCTAGTTTTACGTATATTATGATTTATCCTATTAATTTAGCGCCAATGTTATTATATGAATTAGGCCATTGGATTATAGACGAGCAAATTCTTCAATGGACGACGGCTGAATATTGAATGACGGACAAGACGCTTGTATTCCACAATTTCCAAGGTCGATACTGTATGTATAGAAACATACCAAACTAAATTCGGGATTCATCTGCTGTGACACATTTCATGAGTACTCAGCGCTGTCTTCCATAGTTACCAAGGTCCGTAAGGTCCGAATTTTGTTATTTATTTATTATTACTGCTTTATCTTATGTGTCAGAACAGAAGTCTCGCTTATGGAGTTCTGCAGGTATTGAAAAATACCAATCTCGATTCGAGGTTTTCTGTTTTGACACATTAACATAGCCACGTTAATGGAGTGTTTCGACCCTGAATACGGATTCTACCTACAAGTGGCCATATGCTCACATGATCTTGTTTGTATGTCTTTCGTATAACGATTCTGGCATGATGCGAGACATACGTCAGAATAATATTGCTGAGATCCATAGTAGTGTTAAAGTAGTAAGAATACTCTTCATCAGCCGTGCCTATACAAATTCCTAGCTCCTGTTAACCACGGACCTCCAGTACAGAAGAGAGACAACAATAATGACGACTTGGCTTCACTATAAGATACAGCGCTGTTTAAGAAAACACATGAAATGTGTAAATCCGATAAAATCGAATTGAGACTAGTATTTTTCAATACCTACAAAAGATCGTCAGCGAAGATTTTGTCCCGACACCCCTGATAATAAAACAGTAATAATTCTGTACAGAACTTGGGCCTTATGTACCTTGAAAACCACAGAAGACATTAGAAGAAATGGTACTGGTAAACAGAGTACAAATGAAATGTGTCAAAGCAGATAAATCTCTGATATTGGTATGTTTCAATACCTACTGCAGAAATATCTCTAGGAGCGATAATTCTGCCCTGACATGATGTACGAAAAAGAAAAAGAGAGATAATAATATTGGAGATTATAGATCATAAATATTAATAGGACAGTCCCGAAATGGAAGTCTCTAACGACAAAAGGCGAGACACGATTTTATGATCCATGTGGCGTTATGCCGAGGTTAGGCAGCGAACCATTTCTTAACATTGGAATGTTGTATTATTTGATGCACAGACATGTACATGCGATGATTTGTGTTTGCAAATGCCTCTTTAACTCCGAGACAATAACATCTTCAAAATTGCTTGGATATTTTGTATTTTGAAAGCCATAATGCTAATTATTTTCCGGGTTTTTCAATAAAGCCAATGTTAAAGTATTACCCAGTGCCTAACCTCGACCTTATGGCAAGCCGTTTTACTTTTTATTCAGTATTTGGTGATATCATCAAATATTTGCTGATATCATGAAATGATTTACTGATATCATCAAATATTTGCTGATATCAACAAATATTTGCTGATATCATCAAATATTTGTTGATATCATCAAATATTTGCTGATATCACCAAATCATTTGATGATATCTGCAACTGATTTGCTGATATCATCAAATGATTGCTGATATCAGCAAATCATTTGATGATATCATCAAAAACGCTTTATTTGTTGATATCAGCAAATGATTTGCTGATATCATCAAATCATTTGATGATATCAGCAATTGATTTGCTGATATCAGCAAATGATTTGATGATATCAGCAAATACTTTATATTTGATGATATCATTAAATATGGTGGAAGGTCAAAGTATGAACCATTACATGGAAGGCTCCCTGTTCAGAATGACAATAAACTCCGTCACAGCGCATGTTCCGTTTCACAGGCTCGCTTAACTATTTCTGCCCCCATTAGCGGCGGTTGACCTGTAGGTCCTGACCATTAACCACTGTGGTGGACCTACCACGCACACGAGTTTCTCCCCCCCCCCCCACCCAGGCAAGGTCAAGATAGATATAAAACAGAATTGAAAAGTGATGGGAATGTTCAACAAATAGCCCTTGAGATCATACTGAATTTACAGGGGACATGCTTAGATAAATAATGTCACACAACTGTTTCAATCTGTATCGGCTTTAGTACTATTTGATTACAGTACCCACATCATATAAAAATAAAAAGAAGCCATATGACTTCATTGAAGCTTGGTTAGTTCTGTCTTTATGGTAACAGCCTGGTCTCCTGTTACGGGTCAGTAAAGGGTCATAGAGATTAATTTATTGTTGTATGTGCGGGCTGTTATCTCCTGCCCTAAAAGCTACCCAGTGAAGAAGCACGACAATCGGCTCTGCCTTAATATACCATGCTCCATGCTGACCGGCTTTCCCGAAATCATTATCCCCTTTCGCCTCACCCCGATTATACTCAAATGCAGATCTAATGAATTTGTGTCTACAAGTCAATAACCCGCGATGGAAAAGTTTATCTACCCTGCTGTATATCTATTTGAATGCCCTTATATTCACGATTCTATTTGTCATTTATTAGTAAAGATGAGCGTAAGGTATATGCCAGAGGTTTGATAGGTTTTATTGTTATTGTCTGGTTCTTTAAGTACCGTAATAAATATTGCATGTGATTTGTCGGTAGATAGCTTTATCACAAGGTATAAATTATAACAGGATGAGCAGAGAGCAGGCATTAACATTTAGGCTTATTTTCACGTTCCGCCATATTTAATGATATCATCAAATGATTTGCTGATATCAGCAAATCCTCGATTTGATGATATCATCAAATCCTCGATTTGATGATATCATCAAATGATTTGCTGATATCATCAAACCATTTGCTGATATCATCAAATCATTTGCTGATATCAGCAAATCGACTGATTTGATGATATCAGCAAATCATTTGATGATATCTGCAAATCATTTGAAGATATCACCAAATATTTAATGATATCAGCAAATGCCGAATAAAAAGTAAAACGGCTTGCCATACGACCTGGCGTCACGTGGACAATGGCATCCTTTTGCGCCTATCATGACCACCAGGATGTGGGTATACCTTCTCGGATGGTTCTTTGCTGAAAATGGAGTTCGCCAAGGAGGAATTCTGTCTCCTCTGTTCTTTAATATCTACATACATGAGCTCGACATAAAAATATCTCGGTCCCATTTTGAATGTAATGTAGCCGGAGTTTTCTTCAGCCACGCTGAGGACTTATGCCTTATTAGTCCCTCTGCTAAGGGCCTTTAGAATCCATTTGATATATGATATTTTTGCGACTGACAATAATATTGCCTTCATCATTAAGAAATGCTTATGCATGTGTTTTCGTCCAATAAAGTTCAATGACCTGAGAGCACACTCTGTTAAACTGTGTGGCTCACAGCTGAATTACGTTGACAACGTCAAATATCTTGATCATTTTATCTTCAACGATATCACTGACAGTTATGATATGTCTGTGCAAACTAGAACATTATGCATTCGTGCCAACATTTTGGCTCGAAAGTTCTATTTGTGTCTCAAGATGAGAAGAAGCAACTTTTCTCGTCGTACTGTACCAGTATCTATTGCAGCCATCTGTGGTCTTCGTACTCGTCATGTAACTGGAAAAAAACTGCCTGTCACATACAACAACGTATAATGCACTCCCCGCGCAATTGTAGTACTACTTACATATTTGGGATTAGCTCTGTACCCAGCTTTAATGAGGTTATTCGACGCCAGATTAATTCTCTACGGAACAGACTTATGTCGATAGAGAACTTCTTACTTACAACGTTGCGGCTTTCCGATTTGTCTCAGACTTCGCGTTTAGTTTGTCATTGGTCTTATTATTAATTTGTTCATTTTATAGATCATGTGTCTGAAATAAATAAGTATTATTATTCCATTGAAGGGTTCTATCTCGGGTCTGTCCTATTGTACTTATGAATTATAGGCTTGACCCCTGATGAAAGATATTCCAGGGATATACATAATACATGCTCCCAAAAATATCTGAAACAACTGCTGTGAGGTACATGAATACTTATAGTGATATTATAATAAAACTCCTATACTCAAGCTGTTGTGGGCTTGGGACATACCAGGAAAGTGGGTATGTTTATAGACATGTTTTTGTATTGCAGTCATCTATTTAATGCTGTCAGAAAATTAGATAAATAACTGATTAAAAACTGATGCTCACAGCATTCTTTCGCCAATTTTGTACCTTTGTGCCACTCTGCGTTTTCCCGTATGTTTTGTGGATATTTTGAAACGATCCCCCATTACAATTTTGAACTAATTTGCACGTTTGACATAACAATATACAGCTACGATGTCAAATGACTCTGAATGTCTAAATCACGGAATCATGGTGGCTGACATCCGAGAAACCCGTCCTCTAATGCAGTAGTCAGTATTTGTTACCTAATATCCTATGGTGAATGACGCTCGTTACATTGAGGATTTAAAAGGTAGTCCCACCAAATCTTTGCCGAAGTATTTGACCGATGACTAAATTCGACGTAAGAACCATTAACAACGAAGTATTTCACCCAGAAAAAAACTTTTGACATAGTTTTCAGTGCGTTTGGCGCAATTTAATTGTATTTTGGAGATGGCCCTTCTGTGACGTCACAGATTAATGATGTCATAATACTTTTTGATATTAGACGATTGAAGAACCTCTGCGCAATCAACTTACACCAACCATTTTGCCATATGCCTGGTACGAGTGAAGATATAGTCATTTTAATACGTATACTCCCATTTTAAAATTAGAAAGACGCAATCTAATTGTTCTTGTATTTTCAGCATACGGTAATACTTTTCACCACCACATCCTACCTCATCTGAAAGAAGAGAGTCCAAGCTTTCAAATGATATATAGTTTGCCTCTGCGTACCGCGGGTGCATTTCACTCTTAAAATAAGGCGTGTTTTGCCAATCGCCGCTCGTCTACGACAACAGTTGATATGGTGGCCCAATGGGCATCCAGATGTCATGGAGTTGATAGTGACGCAATTTCCAATTTATTGCTTAATTTTCTTGTGCAGAATTTACACCACATTTCCAAGTTGGGCATTTCTATTATATTGGAATCATATCCAAATACGATATAAGGAATAATCCGACAGTACATCCACATAAGAAGTATCTAACGAAGGGCGCCTTCATCAAACTGAGCCTCGGCAACAAATTTATCCTATCGTGAGTGAAACTAAACAGTCCACTTATGAGATATGAAAAGCAGCATTTGATAATTCGATATATTTTCAGATTCTCAAAGCATGCAGACAAATTTCAGTCTTTGTTTACATATCATCGAGCTGAAGTTGGTCAGGCGACCAGCATCAAAGGGTCTAAATTTCAGGTCACTCTTGTCTCGCAGCCGAGTCTGGTTGTTTCTACGAAGATGGATCTCTAAACGTTTGCGCTATGCACACGTATATATTTTTTTGCGCCAGCCACAGAGAACTTCGTTAAATGACGGTACACTTTTCTGGTGTGATTCTCTTACAAAGAACATATTGTGATATCAGCTGCTTCAAAGTAGCAATAGTGTCAAGATTAGGAAATAACAACAGCAGGTCATATTTGAAAAAAGTACTCGGGTATCAAAGACTAGGACTGAATGTGTCTGATGGTACAAAAGAAAAGACTAAAATCGATAATTGGTCAAAGTTCCAGATATATTTCCTATTATAGCCTACATGGTTAACTTTTTTAGGTTTTAATTACGATATGTAGTGTATAATTCAGACTGCATCTAAGCGAATCCTCGTGGGATATGCAGCAGGCTAATAATCATGAAGTAATCAATAGTGATTTGTTATACCTTGTACTCACAAGTGATACCCGGTGTTGGATTTCATGTATCAGGATTTGATTTCCAAGTCTTTGCCAGAAATCTCTTTCGCAAAAGGACAAAAAAATGCTGTCCCCGAGCGTGTTATTGAACATTGATCGGTTAGAGCGCAGTTTTAATTGCTCGAATTCTCTAGGGAAATCTAGTTCTACAGCTCGTATAACGAGAAATAAGGTCAGGAGAACATGCTCTACAAAATGCATGAGCGGAGCGACAGTTTCACACATTATCCCTACCCCAGATTACTCACATTGGCTTTGTCAATAGTACTTTTACAATCCACAAAGAAGAAATAGCCAGCGCGGACTAGGCCGAAGACTAATCTATGATTTCCAGCTTGTTGAATATGTTTGTAAGAACAGTGTTCTTGCCGGCTTCGATTATAGATGCCTTTTTTAAGGTGCACATTTAACAGAAGATGAACTGGTCAAGATACATTACCGAATGAAAAGCGGAAACGCGTAACTGTACTGGGTCAACACAACTATCACTAAAAGTTTAAGCCATCGCATTTTGGGGGGATACGGTCTGGAAATCTTCATAAAAAGGCGATGGCCAAAATTTTCTGAATTGAGCCCTTGCTCCTTGCATCACTTTTAAAGTGTGATTATCATGCGTTACCATCTGGAAAAGGTGCTGGGCAGTCACCTTTTGCCTGGGCGTGGTGGCATGATGAGGCAATGGGAGGCAAAACCATCCGTCCCTTAAGCTCACTTTCTTTTCGGTCCAGAGTTCAATATATAATGATAAATCTCCGTTGCCGATTAATGCGTGGTTAGATGTGTGAATGTCATTTAAGCCCAACGGTCAACGGCACTGCGGTATGTTACCAAGTCTCATGGGAGACAAGCGTAATACTTTTTGTCTAGAGGCAATAACACAACACGCGTGAACTTGTTAACCCCATCTGGCCTGGCTGGGGGGGGGGGGGGCATTATGCCCCTCCTCTTTACCAAACTTTCCCCCTATCTCCCGAATGACAAAGAAAAAAGGAAACCTGAACCTCCGCGACGTTTTAGTTTATCATACTGGGATCATTTTTGGCCTATATGAATGGGTAAATTCAACGCGGCTGCCCATGTGGGTACCAGAAAAATCATGTTTTCGTCATTTTTCTTCAAAATTTCTGCTTTTTTTCTAGGGAAATTGGGCCGAATCTATTTTATTTCTCACCAGACTATTATTTTCTAATTTATTATTCAGCTGTTGCGAAGAAAACACACAAATAAAACATTAAAAGCAAAATGATTGTTTTGAAGATCACTTCACGGTGACGTCATCAAAGCGGCCATATTGGATTGTTTGCATTTTCTGTTGGAGCTTGACCCAAGGATAGAGTGTGGTCAGTTTCAGCCCCGTAGATCAAGGTACGAAAAATATTTGGTTTTCGGGTGGGGGGGGGGGGCGAAACGGCCCTCCAGGCCTGACCAGGCCCCAAAAGGCCCAGGACAGGTAGGGTTGGGCCCAACGTTCAACGGCACTGCGGTATGTAACTAAGTCTCATGGAGGACAGCCGTAATATATTTTTCTAGAGGAATTAACACAGCAACTAAACTTGTTAAACATAATTAATTTAAGGTGGTTCAGGGCTCAAAACTTTGTCCGGTGACCTACCATTATATTTTAACTGCTGATACTTGGAGTGTTGCCGAGCAAAATAACGTTGAAAAACATTGGGGTCTTCAATGTAGATTTATCTACATACGTGTCCAAACACCACCACGTCAGTAGATTTTGGACAAAATCAGGTTAAATTCATTTTGCTCATATAAAACCGCAAGAATACCACAATGTTTGAAACTTCACGTGGGGTTTCACGTTTATAGCAGCATCGTTATCGTGAATATGTCATTTATATACAAATTTCAAATATAATCGAGTTTTCGAACTGTAAGAATCACGTATTACGAATACAAAAGCAATTTTAGAAGAAAAGTTTGCCGGGTGATCTATTATAACATTTTTAGTAGTGATTCTCCTACATTTCGTCGCTTTGAACATCCATACCCCATCATCTTCAAAGATCTGTGACGTCAATTGTTTCCCCTCTCTGGCCTCTTTTGTGTCGGAGGTGTAAAATGACGTTACCCTGTACGACCATGACGTCGCGACGTTGTTTGAGTCCTGAACCACCTTAAGGCCCGATGTCACTAATATCTTCACCACACATATAGCATATATGGTATGATGTGACGGTTCTTTCGTTTCAGAGAACCAAGTCGCGGGTATTGAGACTGATCTGAGGTGCTAGGAACGATTCAATTGGTTGACACTGAAATTAGTGAACCAACACCACTACAGTCAAAAAGAACACTGTTTATACTAGTAAGAAATAGTTTTAAAATCACTTTTCAGACCTATAATGATTTTTTGGATAATTTTTAATAGCTCTGTGCCGAGAAAATCGAAACGCTCTGACTAAAACCGACATGCTTTCCTTCATTTTATTTTTTATTTCTCTTGTATCTCATACATTATTGCATTGAAAAATAAAACCAAATTCAGCCTGGTTAGTGGATTAACAAAAATTAAAAATTTTCGAAAACAGGAAAAAATATGTAGGCATACTCTGTACATAAGAGTGAACCAGGCCCGGGGCCGTGTCATTAAATTCACAGAAATAACATTTGTATAAACTAAATGCTGCATTAAGGGATTGAAATAAATGTACAAACAACTAAGGAATAAATACACAGTCTGCCTTTACATTTCAATGGATGCTGAAAGCGCACTATTTCACTAAACCATTTCAATGCTTATTGAAACGTTAATGTACCGCTCGTAAGAAGTGCCACAATATTTCTACCGTTGAGATGATGGGGTAAATAGGATTTCGTTCAATACCCCCAATCTCGATGAAGCTGCAGATTTTCTGTGATTTCTTCGGTTTAAAAACACTGGTGAAACTTTCGCTTGACATGTGTGCTATCGGGGATTTAATTATTATTCTGCGCAAATTGGTGAAATTAAAATTTTCGAGAAGGTTAATCCTGCCTGGCCGGGGGAAGGCACTTTCCGACCACCCCCCCGCCCACCCTGTTGGTTTTCTGCTCCTATCTCAGGAACGACAGTAAATTGGGAGCTGATACTCCGTGATTTTGTAGCTAATCATATTGGGGTCATTTTGAACCTATTTGAATGCTCTCCGAGTAGAGAATCATGAGTAAATTCAAGATGGCGGTCATGTGGAGTACCAGAAAAGTGACGTTTTCGTCAGATTTCTTAAAATTTTGTGCTTTTCTGATGAAAAAGTGAGTAAAACATATTTTATTTCCTTTCAGATTATTATTCATCAATTTATCATTCAGTTTTTTAGAGAAAAAAATGTCATTTTTGAAGATGACGTCATCATGGCGGCCATCTTGGATGTTTTTACATTTTCTAGTAGAACTTGATCCAAAGATATAGTGCGGTAAATTTCAGCCCTCTGGCCTAAGGGCTGAAAAGAGATCCAAGGGAAGACTAAAAAATTCTTAAAGTTCCTTCAAACCAGAAACAAAAATAATACTTGGCAATGAAATATGCGGATATCCCATGATATAATGCAGTCTCTGTAACGGTTAACTCGGTTTAAAATTATTCACGATTCAGTTGTATTTACTGAACGCGAAGCATTTCAAGTGGTTAAAGCGGATGATTTCTAATAACGGTGAACGGTAAATAAAGTTGTCAATAGCGAGATGTTGACGGCTGTAATGGTATAGAGCGTTGAATGATAGTATCAAGCCGTTATTTAATAAACATAAATTCTCAAAATTTATTATGAATCTCCGAATTTATTGTTTATCTATTGTTTCGGGGTGCGACCACGTGGAATAGTGTCTTGAATCTGGAAAGAATCGATGGATAATACAATTATTGTCGGGAAAATATCACTCGCTCGGAAAATTATTACCAACATTCGTTTAGATTAAGGAGTATCCATATCGCAAAACAATGACCACTGACCGAAAAAAAGCATATATCATACCAATTATAACAAGCTGAGAAATCGTCCGTGATTTGTTGTTTTGAAACCCATCGCTGGGTGTAAATTTGTTTGTTAACTCACCATAAACGTTACAAGCGTCTGGTCCGTCATTCATAATTCAGCCGTCGTCCATTAAAGGATATCCGCGTCCATAATCCAAAGACCTATTCCATATACAGTATTAGCATCAAATTCAAAAAGACAATCATAGTATACATAAACATACGCTAGTTTCCTGCAAACGAGAAGCGATGAATAGTTTTCAATGATGCCGGCAAGACATAATGATGTTCCAAAAAATATCAAATCCGTGCAATTTGAAGGTTTCAAGATTTCACGGTCACTGTTAATGACTGACAAACCTGGCAGCAGAGCTACTGAAATCTGATCTGGTTCACCGCTTGACTGTCCAAACCGGACATCTTATTGTTCCTTTATATAATTAACAGGCCATATCGTAACTCGGAGAACCCCACGGTTTGTAAGAAAAAAATGAAGAAAAAAATAGATGAAATTACCCTCCACGTTGACAGCTAGGACATATTCTCCACTGGTTGACAGATAACAAACATTTGAATAAGTTAGACGAGACTTTCTGAGTACCCTCCATATTGACACTTAGGGACTATTCTCCATGAACATACGAACAAGGAAAATTTGCACAAAAAAAATAGAGAAGACTTCCTGAGTATCCTCCACAAAGACCATTTAGGACTTATTTCCCACTGGCTGACAGGCAAGGAAAACTGTCTGAGTACTCATCATGTTGACACATAGGATTTATTCTCTACGGATTTGCAGGCAATGAAAATTTAAAAAAAAAATACACAAAACTTTCTCATTGTGCTCGGTATCGAAACTTAGAAATTATTCGCCATGGACTTGCGAGAAAGGAAAGCTTGCGAGAAAAAGAAAGAACAGACGAAACTTCGTGAGTATCCCCCATTAGCATTATTCTCCACGAGTATGCAAGCAGTAAAAAGTCTGAGATGGACGAAAATGTCTAAGTACTGAAACTGAGGAATGGTTCTCCATCGGCTTAGCGACAAAGAGAATTTGCAAATACAAATAATACCCTCCGTAGTGACAGATAGAGAATATTCTCCACTGGTTTGCAGGCAAGGATAATTCGAAATAAATAGACAAAACTTTCAGAATACGTTCCCCATTGACAGTTAGGACTTATTCTCCACGGGCATCCGGGCAAGGAAAATTTGCAAAAAGTACACGAAACTTTCTAACATTGACACCTAGTACATATTCGCGTCGGGTTTGCGAGCAAGGACAATTAAAAAACAATAGACGAAACTTTCTATGTAGGCTCCATATTGGCAAGTAAGAGTTATTCTCCGCGGATTTGCAGGCTGGGATAATTAAAAAAATACACTAAAATTACACTAAATACAAAAATAGACTTCAACTAACTAGAAGCTCTTCATAGCAATGATAGTTCGTACATAGGACTTCATGACCTTGTAAGCAAAGAAAACTCGAAAAAATATGCCAAAAATTTCGTTTGGTCCTACAGAGCCGTACCCTTTGCACCTAGGTCCAGAAAATTAACATCAACATCAAATCGGAAAGTTCTACTCTGAAGTATTGTTTTGTTCTCAAGATACGGAGAATTTTTGTTTACCTTCCTCAACGTAAAGGCCAGCTAAGTTTTAACCAGTTTTCCGCACATTTCTTCACATAAATATTAAAGCTACATGTATAAACCCGTTTCATGTTAGTGCAACATCTGTTTTTGACAAATAATTCAATTATAGAGATTTATTCTAGTGTTCGGAAATGTCAAGTACTTTGAACTAACAAGTGTGAAAAGGGAATTAAATTAGTTACGGTTACCGAACATGGATGTGTCAATGTATTGACTCGTGCGGTTATTTCTCCAAATACGTACCATTATTGGCGGAGACATTAATCGAACAGACGTATACGTACGTTGGGGCTTGTGCATGTGGTAGTGAGACGTAACCTGGATGCTTGAATTGGAACAGTACTATTTTTAAAAACATGGTTTCAACCGTAAATCGTGTGAGATCTTATTTGTTTCCTAGTTTTATATTTCATTAGTTAGCAGCCATGTCGCTATCTTTTTCATATTTCCGGGGGCATCGGTAATTTCACTGGCGCCAGGGGATATAGAATGACTGTTTTGAGTGCGTACGTCACGCTTTTCAGTTAGCATGATAATTTGAAAACTATTGATTCAATTCACTCTTTCAATTCAAATTTAACTGAATTGGAGAATAGCTCTCGGCTTATTGATTTTGATGTCACTAGGTCAAAGATCAGTTCGATTATTGCATTATAATGTATTGTGAGCTATAATCTGCTTATCAAACGTGGTTACAGATTTCTGTACAAAGTAGCAGTAGTTCACTACCACATACGGTTAATCATATTAGGTCCTTCTGTACCAATTTGAATAAAACTCACAACGCATCATGCCTGAATCCAAAATTGATAGCCTTTGTCGTTCTCTGGCATGCAAGTTTTTCGCATTTTGTTTTTCTTCAACATCGAGAAATTTTGCCTACTTTTGCGTAATTTTCAAAGAGGCATTAATTGGCTGATTTTTTTATCAGAATTTTTTTAATTTTTAATTTATGTATTTCTTCTCAAAAACTGCATGTCAAATTAGGAAATAATCTGATTTGAAATAAAATAGTTTCCCCACCTTTCCTCGCAGAAAAGCAGAAATTTCGAAGAAAAAAGATGTTTTCACATGAACGCCATTTTGAATTTATTCGTGATCCTCTGCGCTGGATGTTCCGCAAATAGGCTTAAAATGACCCAATTTGATAAACTACAAAGTCATAGATATTCATCTCTCTGATTTTTGCAGTTCCGAAGATGGGCTAGAAAGTCTAATAGGGGCCATAATGCCCCCCCCCCCCCGCCCCTCTCCCCCGGCCTCGTAGAGTACAAGCTGTTATTATAAGTTTGTAAGTTTTGTCTAAATGCGAATAATTCGAGGCCAGGGTGTTCCAATGAACACGCACAAATGCTTAAAACAATGCATCACACTCTAGATCACAGATTAAATCCTATTTTTATCGATTTATTTGCTGAAATGAATGCCAATGCATCATTGTTATGTTAGGGTGGTCCCTATATTACATTACCTTTATATTGCGTTTATAATGCGGCTCAAAATTGGCTGATAAGTAGAGATTATTAAATACTCATTCCCATATCGACCATGGTATCAGTCCGAGATGAGGGCTGATGTCAGAACCGATATGGAAATGGGTATATCATAAATTATTATCACATATTTATCGATAATGTCACAAAAATAAATAACAGACAAGTAAATCCGGGTTCCGCAGTTTTATTCTTTTAATACAATGAACTATTGCAATTGCAAGAGTAAACAGTGCGTAGACTGATATGAATGTGTCCTTGAGTATAAACGATAACTATCACAGATGTAGGAAGTAGCTCCAGCGAATATTTATTGAAATGATATCATTGGATACGGAATATCCGAATGATGTATTCACCCATTATACAATATTTGGAGAAACGAGACTATTATAACAGAAACATGCATAATTGATCTGTGTAACTTACATTTCCAATGCTGAAAGGGCACTACCACGGAATGCTTTTACTCAATTCATCCTCAGACTCTATGGCCATGTACACTTAATTGAAAAAGGTGGAAATTTCCACCTTAAAAGGTGGTCCAAAATTTCCACCCTCAAAGGTGGATATTTCCACCCCTTAACAAGGGTGGAAATTTCCACCTTGCCCATAGGGTGGGAATTACCACCCTACCCAAGGGGTGGAAATTCCCACCCTACCCAAGGGGTGGAAATTCCCACCCTTGATAAAGGGTGTAAATTACCACCCTATGGGCAAGGTGGAAATTTCCACCACTCGGGTAGGGTGGTAATTTACACCCTTTAACAAGGGTGGGAATATCCACCTTTGAGGGTGGAAATTTTGGACCACCTTTTATGGTGGGAATTTCCACCTACCTTTCCACCACCTTCTTGGTTGAAGATTATGCAGAATAGAAGAAAAGACATCACACCTGGTTGAGCGAGGGGAATAGGTTAAATATTTTTCACATTCTTCCTGATCATTCAAATATGTACAAGAATCCAGATGAGTGAAAATCACCAATCTAACCAGAGATACGACAAGATCACCCGAGATGCGTGGCGAGTTTGGTGGGAATTTGTAGCCATACTGCCTTCAGTAATGAGCATCAAAATCCGTGCATGATTAAAATCAAATCTTCAAAATCTCTAGATATTTCTGCTGATGCAGATCTGACAATTGTACTAATTTCAGTGTTCGGCATCTTGTGAGCGGCTGAAGCCGACCACATATGCATAAGTTGTGGCACTGCAATAGCAGACACGTACCACTTGCCCCGAACATTGGCTAAAACAGTATGACTGGATCAGATCTACAGCTACCATCACTTACATTTAGAGCAATTTGAAGATCTCATCACATTGATATATAAAAGATCACTCGTGGATACCATTAAAACTTCAATTCACTTTAATTATCCAATGACTGAATGTTCATGAATGCCTTGTGTTCCATTTTTATGATGTGTATAGACAATTAAATTCAACTCTCTAGAACATTTTGAAATACAAATTCAACTCTCAATATAACATTTTGTAGTACAAATCTGCGTGTACAGCAAACTATGATCCGTCCATTCATTAACTACATCACCATAATCAATTATTCTCAATAAAACAGCTTGGATCATGTTAAAGTCAATTCCGTTATAGTGATATATTAAGCATTGTGACTTTGTCAGGTCCTTAAACAGAAGATAATTCCTCCTTCCACAATTAAACAACATTTATCAGTTGTGTCCCATTTTTATGATGCGTAGACCACTCGTTCCACAATTCAATTTAACTCTCAATATAACACTTTGAAATACAAATTATACATGTATCAAACTCTGACAATTCAATAATTACAGTCCATTAATTAACTAAATCACTTCAACAAAACAGCTTGCATCCTGTTCAATTCCGTCGCACTATATAGCTGAAATATTGCTGAACGCGACGTTAAACCTAATTCTCTCTCTCACAGAAGATAGTTCCTCCTTCTACAATTAAATTCAACTCTCAACACAACATTGTTTAGTTGCGTTCCATTAGTATGGTATATAGATCACTCGTTGCACAATTAAATTTAACTCTCAATATAACATTCTGAAATACAATGAGAATCCGTGTACAAATGTACACAGAAGAGCATTTCCAAGAGTTAAAACCATTATACTTGGACGTAGGTGTATACTTAGAGATCCAATAGTGATGCACTGTAGATGTAATTGAAATTCAATGATTCTAAGTACAGTAAATAAGATAAAGTCTACCACAGCGAGGGGGAGGGGGCGTAATAAAATCGTAAAAAATTACAATAAATATTTTCCGACACAGTTTGCAATGGTCTTTCATTTGATGGGAACTATACTTGAGGGTTTACGATCACTTTAATAATTTATCATACTGCCATTATTTTGAATTTAAGATGTACATGATGACTGAAAGAACATTTGTACAGCAAAGAGCTTGACTTACTGTGACATGTAGACGATGAAATACCACTGGATTTTTAGAAGGTTAAACTGACTGAAATCAAGCTTTTGAATGAAACATCCATATGGTTAGCACATGCTCATCCCATAGCAGGTCATCTTTGTATGCTTTGGATCCTCATCCTCCATTGGAGTAAACAACATATCACAAGTAATAAGGTAATAAGGAGTTCTTTTTTTAACTTGTATCAGTCCAAATATTCAGAGGTAAATGTTCTTGGAAACTGTGGAAGATGAAAATATGGCACAATGTAACCATTACCAATGTTATTTGATCTTGAAATTCCAACAACCACCGGAAATTTGACATAGCACTGCTGTAGGAAAAGTTTTCCTTGTAGAATATTTGGCTGTTTCTCGATTTTCCCATTCTCAGTGTACGGATGGTTGTCTCTGGTACCTGAAAGATCCAATAAAAAAATTCTTTGCAAAAGTTCACTTTGGGAGCTCTACATATTCCAACCCACAATTACTTCAAATTAAAGGGGAACCCATCAATCTACTAGAGTTATTGTTAGGAGATATTAAGAGAAGAAAAACCCAAAACCTAGAGTATTACTCCAAACTGTTGTAAGGTTCATGTCAGAATTTAGTATAAAATGATTGAGAGATTTTATGCAAATGAGCTTTGGTATGTCACAAAATGAAGATAAGTTAATAATGACCTGAATTTACGCTGGAGTATTTCCAGACCTAAATCTCTGTTAAATTCAATTTGTAGCATTATGCACCATATAAATGTTTGCTTTCGAAAAAATTCCTATTATTTTGGGCATGAAGGTGCATTAGGGGACTGTTACCAGCAAGTTCTGAGCTGACCTACTTTTGGTGAAAATTTCTGGTGATTTTTGATGAAAATCACTGGTGATTCTGACTTGGGCTGTGCCCATCTTCATATTGGCAGGATTTCAACTCGGGGCGTGGGGGATTTCCAAGAGTTCAGTTCACGTCGGAGTCATGATGCCTACCCTACTTCGTAGGTCCTGTGACGTTAGTCACACTGCCTAGTTTTGAAGCATAAATTTTCAAAATATCTTCTGTACTGTACCTGGCATTTTCTAGCTGTTAAAAGCCAATTCACCGGTATATGATACATACATGTATTATAGAAATTCAACCTATTTATCACAAGGCAGCGGGTCTTTTCTGATACTCGAATTAGAGAGTCGTATCAGCCACTGCCCTTGCAGTTACCCTCAAATTTGAGTAAAATTCTAGTCTTCTCATGACAGAATACCAGCAGTAGCATAATCAAGCTGCAAACTTTGATTGAAAAGGTCGAAAACACATGGAATGAAGAAATTAGTAGCCATACTTACTGTGTTGACAAGATGTTTGATTTCCATCATGTCCATCTCCAAACATCTTTGGCAGTGGCGATTGTGAAGGAGAAAGCTGTTTTGTACGAACCCAGTTCAAATCAAATCTCAACCGAGAATTTCCTGTCCCCGTTTTGTCCCTCTGGTCAAGCTGGTATAGTGGGTGGGAACTTCCTTTTCGCAAAGCTGTTTTTTTTAATCTCTGTCTAGCATGTCTGGAAAGGAGATCAGTGGCACATTATAAACACAAGCTGTGCAGAATTAAGAATCTATGGTAGCCTCGGGGGAAATTGGGTAATCATGGTAATATAATAGGACAGATTCACAACCCATAGTTCGATGGCTTAACGAAATCTAATGGCTCTGTGCACTGATATGCCCCCCCCCCCCCCTCCCAACTCCAGAAACAAAGCAGTATGATAAGCACATTCATAGAAAAAGAGTACAGAAAATGTTGGAGTGGCCTATCAACTGATGAGAGCACTTATGATTGTAGTATAATACAATCATTGAACAAAAATACCAGTGCTAAATAAGAGGAGGGGTATAATACACATGGCAGTGTGACTAACTTCACAGGATACTTTGATATGATTTAAGTTTTTACTCGAGAGATGACTTGGTGGCCCTATGTGCTACCGTGAGAGAATTTATATAGCAGTGTCTAATTGACAGTGGGTACTATTAACTTTCCCAGATGTCACCGCTGGTGCGTCATTAGCGTAGCAACTATTATCACCCTCAGTTCCTATTACCCTGGACACTATTTCAGCCCAGCAGTACAGCACGAGGTCACCCATCCAATTCTTGACCGGGCTCAAAGTCGCTTAACTTCGCTGATTTTACGAGAACCGGTGTGTCGTGATATTTACCCAAAGTTCACTTTTCTCAATGACAGGTACTAAAGCAATCAGTCAAATTCAATCTCTTCTGAAGGGAACCTGAATAAAGAAATTTTGATGTCATAAATGATAATCTTCTAATCTAGGTATCCAGGGAATAAGAGGAGGGTCGAATAAAATATTCCAATGGGAATGCATGTTGCTGAAGGCCATGCTTCTTGCATACATTTTTGCAAAAACTACATGTCCAGGACAGGTGTAAATTTTGAACTCTTTGGCTCGGGTGGGACTAGGGGAAAGGAGAGGCAGACATATAGACCTAATATATGACTTGTATCAGCTCCCCCCTCCAGGCCTGTTCTGTGATATTTTCCCCAGAGGACCCGTCAAAGGTTATCATAAATTCACACAGGTACAGCGTTAAATACATGTTAATACAAATAATGATGGTATTAATCCTGAGGGGAGAATGAAGTTATTAAACCATTCACCATAACATCACAGTTGCATGTCCCTCTCAATTCATGTATAATGTATGTATATTCCCGCCTCTCCCCCCCCCCCCTTCAATTTGATATCTGCATTTAGGCAGTGCCAATATCACTTGATTGGTTGTTTAGCAGGACCTTGATTTTTTAAATACACATGCTAGATGCTATGATTATTTATTAATAATTAATAAATTGCAAACCAATTATATGCGAATATGAAAAAAATGAGTAAGTTTTACTCATAAAAATATAAGTCCCTCATCTATTCTAATTATTTTCCCACAAACTATAGATGAGGGCTGGTCATGCTAGGACAATTACCAATCAAGTGACTTATGGCCTTTACTGATTGTATGTACTGCACCATTCACTTGGCGGGGGGGGGGGAGAGCTAATTTGAGGTTTTGTTTATACAGTTATAAGGTTGACACATACTCCATCTCATTCCCAAACCATCCAACAACACTCCACACAATTTGTAAAACTCACCTCAGCAAATATAATGTCATATTAAAATAATTCCTATTTAACACCATGTTAAACATTGCTGAGGTGAACTGCTTATGCCATGGCATTTACCTCGAGGCGAATTGTTTGGGCCACAACAGATCAGGGAAAAGGACTAACTGGGATATCACAATTGGGATAAAATATCCCAATTTGGATATTTTTTTCATACTTCCATATTTTCAAGCTGGCATATTTTGCTAGTTGTCCTGTTCGTATAAAGACATACAACCGTGGTTAGTGATGGGAAGTGTACTGCAACTACAACAACATAAAAAAAGTATACTGTATTGCACATAATTGCAATTGCAAAGAGAATAATGTCGGCGAGCAAAATTATAATACCAATCGTATTGGCAGTTTTGTGAAGTAGATTCTATCTTGTTTTTGTAGTTTAGATGCCGCGAAATTCACCATTCCCGTTTAGTATGAAAATCTGTGAAAATATCCCAATTAGGATATATTTCAATATCCAACTTTGGATTTAATATCCCAAGTTGGATATATAGGCCTATCCCAATTAGGGGCCTAGTCCTTTGCTCTGACCTGAAAATTTCCACGACAGGTTTGCTCCAAAATATGAATAAAACCGTATCGCATTTAAAAGCTATAGGAGGGAGAGCTATAGTCGTGACACTTTCAACCACAATATCCCCCCCCCCCCAAATGGGCCCAAGTAAACCTTGCCGCCCCAAAACAACCCATGATGCAATGCATAATATTGACAGCCCTTCTAGAGATGTTTACATTAGCAAAGCAGTGACCAATGACTTGCATGCAAGTTTGTTTTGGGGCGGCAAGGTTGACTTGGGCCCATGATGGCATTTCATTTCCGGCCAGAAATCATTCCCGGTAATGAGAGTTTTGTGAATCCCCGTCGGTTTCTGGGGGACATGGACCACTGGAAACAAGCAGACAACGAACGAGTCACGAAAGGCCGTCACGAAAACATGGTCAAGGCAGAAGAGTACACCTAAGGGGAATAACTCTGACGGGTAATTCTCCAAACGACGGGTGGTGGAAATATCCAATACCGCCGCTACATAGATTTTGTTCCACATTGAATCGTGAAAAAAACTTTTCTTGAGGCACCACCACAACGACTAGAGAATAACAATATTCCCAAACATAAACATAGCCTATAGATAATACGTCGGGCTCCTAGAACAGAACGAACAACATCGTGGAAACGCTCGCGGCCTCGATGAGATTCTCAACCATCATCAGAACAGTTCTCGCTCCCGAAATACCTGATATCAAAATTATTTTTAATTCAACGAATGATCAAGTTACTCAAGCAACAATACAATAATTGCTACAATCCATAACTGAGAAGGATGACGCCTGATTCTTACCGTAGCAAAAATTTCTCTTCAAGCTTGAACATCGTCTGCTGAAAAAAGGTCGGAAATCCGCACTGATAACTACCTTGTATCACAGCGCGTACCGCGTTGCTACGCGGGGAGAAATAATCCTTCAATGATTGGCATTTTTATGCACTCGCTGTGGAATACACCATAACTTATTAAGTGATTGATGCTTTCAAACGTTTATGGGACATCATGTGGTGCATTTAAAGTCAAGTGGTTAAGGAGGTAATTCAAAGACAAAATGTGGAAATACTGAGGGTGGAGATTCCCACCTCATCTCCGGCTTGGATTGAAATCAGTGAAATTTCCACCCTAGGGTGGAAATTTCCACCCGTATCCCACCCTTTTCCATAACAGTGTACCTGCGTTTGGACGGAGTGATATTGATAGTAACATTCTCGGCGTATGGCAATAAACAAAGCTGTGATTTGAAGTTTGGCATGGTAGGTCCTAAGTCTACCACAGATGCATGACCACTTACGCATGTATCGATATCCAGTGATGTGTCATTTTGACCAATCACAGCACTGGATAACTGAGAAGATTGTCTGAGAAGGTTTTCGTACAGTGTCTACAACATCCTGTAGATCAACATTCTGAAGACTCTGGTTAATGCTGGCTTCAAGATCATCCATCAGAAATGCTCCCAAGGCTGTGGTTATTTGTGACTGAACTGAGGAGCCACAAGTTACAGTATTTGTGATATCGGATGAACTTATATTACAAAGTGTCATAGACATGACCTTACATTTCACATAGTCCTTATGGACAGCAGCAGGGCAATTGAGGTCTACTGAAAAATAGAGAAGAAAAAAATTATTTCTAAAATCGATTTAACACAGCATGTTCATCAACATAGCATGATGACGCTCGAGGCATTATTTCTTTATTTTCATAGTAAATATAATAAAACCGGTATTTATTTTCATACTAAATGAATCCAGTAAATTATTGCCGCAATTTCCTACCAATTATTTAGTCTGTTGCTTGTTTTCTTTACTTTTTCTGCTGGCACATTCATACTCACACTAAGTCAGAAATTTTGTTTGGGTTTGAACTTCCATGATTATTAATATAGGCACGGCGGAAGCAACTGGTGGTTGGAGGGTCACTATCACAAATTGTATTAGCAATGGGCGACGGTCAGATGGCTGGAGACGCATTCTATCTTCGCCTGTGTAAACCCCATTTGTTTTGCTTGTTTTGTTGTTTCGCACATTATACTTTTTTTAATATTCGTCGTCAAGCAAATGATGATGTTCAGAAGTATAAAGACTTTTTGTGCTGGGGATCCGAGCAATGTCCATCATGCTTATTGAAAGTAATATCTGCAAACAGTAAACAGTTATTTTTTGTTTTCGCTTGGACGATCAAGTAATTAGTTATTAGCAACGACTGAAATTGCTTTTTGGGCACAAGACTTGAAATTGTGACTTGTATAACAGAGATCAATAAGTCCACACACGGGTAGGAACTGTTGCATATCTAGTCCATCATCCGATGTGATTTGTGAAAGCTGTCAGTTGTAGAAACTCATACTAATTAATGAAACAAATAAATAATAATAAAACGTATTATTTCCATATACATCAAGGTAGCACGCTTTCTTCACGAAATATCCGTTCTATACCATAAGCAAACCTTAATTCTCTCTCTCTCTCTCTCTCTCTCTCTCTTCGCCCAGGTTAGATAGAGTTAAGACTGAAAGGGAAGTCCTACTTCTGACATTCGCTGCTCGCGGAGTTGTTACGCAAACGTTATTTCCCTTGAACTGACTCTCTCGATAGCATGTTTCTCTTCTATGGATAAAAGATGTTGCAATTAGAGCATTGAAATGTTACGAAGCTCCCTCTAATAACTAATCTGTTATGCCCGGCTTAGGAAGACTTTTCTATGATCTATATTCAGCAGAGATGCAGAGATACCCAGATACGCAGTGGAAGATACAAAATATAAACGAAAGCTCTCGTAGCAATAGAATACCAAAATATATAGATTACGACAAATACTGGATCTTGTGACAAGACCAGATTCTGAATCGGTTTAATATAGTATATGGTTTATTACATATAACAGAAATATAAAGTTACTTACAGACGAACGGCTTAAAGACCATGCCCAGGTAATAAGTAAACACGTCTCATCAATCCGGTTTCCGAGGCCGAACTATCTCGAAAGTTAGATTGAAACTCGCGGTTCAATGATGTAACTTAATGAACGTTTTTGATTGGATAATACTTGATTGAAAGATAGACGTATTCCTACTGGTCGTGACAAATAGCATATCACCTGTTTATGTGGTTACAATAACAGCGGGCATATATGCACGCCTGATTGATTACATTATCGGATCTTACATATCATAGTGACTAATTAAGTTAATAACTGTCAAGAGTATGTATCAAATATAACCCTTGTTACAGAAAACAATAGGATAAGGATCTCTACTGAATATGCCTCAGACCCGACATTCAGTATTCAGCCGTCGTCCGCACAAGCATCTCCGTGTCGTCCACACAAGCATCTCCGTGTCGTCCGCACAAGCATCTCCGTGTCGTCGGCACAAGCATCTCCGTGTCGTCCGCACAAGCATCACCGTGTCAATATTCGAAATACCTTTTGCCTTGCAACAGTTACGATCAAATTATAACATAACATTGTTTCCTGCAAGAAAGAAGCGGTCAAAGATAACTGTGCCGTGAAGACACCACGATGATCTTTCATGAAATCCTTATAACTTAGTAGTATTCTTTATTAACTTTTGTTTCAAAGTCGTTTGTCGTGGAACTGTGTGTGCTTGGCGACATCAAATTGTACAGCGCATCGTTATTATTCACCTCATACAAGAGGTTATCGAGGAGGAGGGGGGCAATGGCACCATAGATTGTACGGAACAATAAGATACTCATAGCCTCGAACATACATGAGTAGATCGAATGTAGTCACTTATGTTATCAACCCAATGATATACTGAAGGAGATTCACTGGCGAAGAAATCAAAATTAATCACCTGACGAACTTTTTTTCTAAGTTGATAGTGAAGAAAATACATACATAGAAAAATGAAAAAATGCTTGCTTAGAAGATCTTTGATTTTTACATTTTCTAGTAGAGCTAGACCCAAGAGTATAGTGTGGTAAGTTTCAGCCCTCTAGCGCAAGAGGTAATAAAAATATTTAGTGGGGAGGGGGGTCAAAATGGACCTACAGGCCTGGACAGGTCCCAAAATCCCAGGCTAGATAGGGTTAAGCCTTATAGGGATAGTCTTATCCCCAACAACAATAAGGGCCTCGCCAAGGGGACCTATACAGCGAAACCATAACGGTAAATGTTTAATGTAGATACTACCACACTCATATAAGATCCGCATTCGTTTGCAAATATTTGAGTACGGGGTTTTTGAGCGACCTGACAAGTCAGACAATGGTACAATTCGGAATCTGGAATATAGAACACCCCAATAAGGCAGGGGCAGACATAGAGGTGTGGTTTTCTCGTTCTCTACTCAGGCGTGTTGCGACTTGCTCGAAACATCTGCTGAACCTTTAGTGACGGGACCTCTAGCTGTCAGTAACCTTTAGTGACGGGACCTCTAGCTGTCAGTATGCAACTCAGATGTATAACATGATCACTATAGCTAGAGGTTTATTATCTGTATAATCTCTTCACAGGTTAAATCCGCCCTCAGTTATCTCGCAGGGTGGAAGAAATTAATCGAAGAGAAGCAAGTACCGCTATCTTGATAACCCTCAGAAACTTTGGCTATTGAGTGAGACAGAAAATCAATTCCCACATCCTCCCCTACCAGAACGATATGAATGCCTCATAGATAAAAAAAATATTGCCGCTGGAATGATCGCGTATATGTGTGGCGTTAATTTCTTCAATTCAGCGCAAAAAAACTGTGTTACGTCTATCTCAACATTTACCGAATCTCTATATCAGGAAACAGTTTTCACTCCGAATTCTGTAAATAGATGATAAATAGATAGGTTGAGCTACCTGATATTGCTGAAAATGCAATATGTTTACGAAGTACATAGGGAGCTGAAACTTACCACACTACACCCTTCTGTCAAGCTCTACCAGTAGAAAATGCAAAAAAAAAAAATTTGAAAAAGGCATCTTTGTTTGATTTTTGTTTTAGATTTTTCGATTTTTATTTACCTATTTTCCACGCCAAAGTTGCATAATAAATTAGTAAATCATAATCTGATAGTAAATAAAATGATTTTTCTTTGTAGAACAACAGGAATGTTGGAGAAAATTGTCGAAAGCATCACCTTTCTGGTACCCCACATGGCCGCCCTTTTGCATTCAACCATGATCCTGTGCCCAGGGGAATGCAAATAGGCTCAAAATGACCCCGTTATGATTAACTACAATTGTTTTGTCGTTCTGAAGATAGAGTATAAAGTCTGGTATGTGGCCATAATGATCCCCCAGGTCTGGTAGGGTTAAGTTGTATCCAAGTCTAACATTGTGGCAAAGTTTGTATGACAATCGTTGGGATTCTATGTTCTACATTTGATTCCAGTGACACCGTGCTATTTCAACCGATTTGAGGATGATCTCAGAATAGCACCTGGCTTTGTGGATATCGAAGGGTGCTGTGGATGAACGATTAGTTCGGAAAGGGTCGCCACCATTGCCTTATTATACAGAACCCAGCTTCTCTGTCTACTATAACTCGCTAAGCAGAACTGATCAATTGAATGTCGATTGTTGCAGCTGGTATCAAGCTTAGTCAAATATTACCTTACAAGCTCTTACCAGTTCATCATGGCAGTTAGCCAGACCAGACGTAGATATTACAATGGCGAAATATAAAAAAGGCAGACACGAGCCATCTCTTGTGTACTTAAGAATTTGGTCTGTTGAGAGAAAAATACAGATTATAATAGAAAATTATTTATACAGATGGTTCTAAAGATGGTGAGAGAGTAGCGAGTGCTATTATTAAACGTTTGCAATATCATCAGTTTTCAAAACTAAAACCTGTCGACTTCCTGGTAAAAGTTCCATTTTCACTGCCGAAGTCGAAGCTCTATTGTCAGCTTTAGAAGGCATTGGGTCTACTATAGAAGGAAAATATGTCATATTCTCAGATTCACTGTGACAGTCATGCCTTCAGGCGATTAAGAGTGGAACTTCAACTCATCTCACCATCTTGAACATTCTACAATTATATGACCGTAGATTTCATCAACAGACTGATGTGTTTTGTTGGTTACCTAGCCGCTTTGGCATCAACGGAAATACTGAAGCTGATGAAATGGCTAAGGCAGCCCTAGATAATGAGGCTGATGCAGTTGGAATCCAATATAGCGATTGCCGACCCTCTATCTGTGCTTATGTGAGAAAGCTGTTTCAATCTTTATGAGATGCTGCAGATAATAACAAAACTGTAGGATATACTCATCTGAGCAGCCAGAAACGCTTCGGTCAAGCCACGATCAGGCGATGTAGATTCGGTCACACACGATTAACTCAAGAACATTTACTAAAAAAGGAACCAGCTCCAGGGTGTATTACATGCCACGAAGATCTCACAGTGAAACATATTCTGATCGACTGTATAGATTTTAAGATGGCAAGAGATTCTTTTTATCAAGCAGCTATCTTTTTAGTCGGATACCCTGTATTTTAGGTTATTTGAGAGAAATAGGTTTGTTGTATGTACAAATGTACCTATTTTTGGTGTGTTGTGTTGATTACTTCTGGATTGCTGGGTTATTAACTTCTTTTTGTTGTAATACTTGGAATTTTGTTTGATCGTCGCTATATAGCTGAAATGGTGCTGAACGCGACGTTAAATCTTAATTCTCTATTTATCTCAAAATAAATGTCCGTTTAGTGATCAGTGAAAACTATGAGAACTGAATGTTCTTTACTGATCCATGAGAACTACTTAAAGTAAGTGTCCGTTATCGATCCGTGAGAACTACTCAAAGTAAGTGTCCGTTATCGATCCGTGAGAACTATGGTAAATAAAGTCCCTTAGTGATACGGGAGAACTATTCGAAATAAGTGTCATTTACTGATCCGTGAGAACTAATTAAAATAATTTCTGTATTGACATACGGCGAGTAATTTAAAATTCAAAATATGCAAATAATCCATTGTAAATTCCCAAGTTACATGCTGCTACATGTATGATGGTTATATGTGTAAAAATGCCAGGCCATTTGTTAACAAAATCTGAACTTTGATACCAGTAGTATGCAATGCGGAAATTGAGTATTTAGCGCCTCACTGCGCATGCGCAGAACTTGGTGTGACGTCAGAAGTGTGGATGTGCGCATGCGTGAGTTGATGCAAATGAGTTTATGCAAATGAGGTGTGTGTGTTTTCAAAATGGCGGCTTGTTTGTGTGTGTTATGGGTGGTGTGTTTCAAAATGGCGGCTTGCTTGTGTGTGTTATGGGTGGTGTGATTCAAAATGGCGGCTTGTAGTTGTGTGTTATGGGTGGTGTGTTTCAAAATGGTGGACAAGTGCACCGAAAATCCCCGGCGCTCATTTGCATATTTTCAAAATGGCGGCTTGTTTGTGTGTGTTGTGGGTGGTGTGTTTCAAAATGGCGGCCTGTTGTTACTGAAAATATGCAAATGAGGTCTCTGGGTTTTTCCCGGCTTGTTTCAAAATGGTGGACAATTTCACCTGTCCCATTCCCGGCGCTCATTTGCATATTTTCAAAATGGCGGCTTGTTTGTGTGTGTTGTGGGTGGTGTGTTTCAAAATGGCGGCCTGTTGTTACTGAAAATATGCAAATGAGGTCTCTGGGTTTTTCCCGGCGCTCATTTGCATATTTTCAAAATGGCGGCTTGTAGTTGTGTGTTATGGGTGGTGTGTTTCAAAATGGTGGACAATTTCACCTTGTCTCTGGGTTTTTCCCGGCGCTCATTTGCATATTTTCAAAATGGCGGCTTGTTTGTGTGTGTTGTGGGTGGTGTGTTTCAAAATGGCGGCCTGTTGTTACTGAAAATATGCAAATGAGGTCTCTGGGTTTTCCCCGGCGCTCATTTGCATATTTTCAAAATGGCGGCTTGTTTGTGTGTGTTGTGGGTGGTGTGTTTCAAAATGGCGGCCTGTTGTTATCTGAAAATATGCAAATGAGGTCTCTGGGTTTTTCCCGGCGCTCATTTGCATATTTTCAAAATGGCGGCTTGTTTGTGTGTGTTGTGGGTGGTGTGTTTCAAAATGGCGGCCTGTTGTTACTGAAAATATGCAAATGAGGTCCCTCCAATTTTCCCCTCCCCTTTCTTAATTTCAATTTTTAATTGTTAAAAAAACATATAAAATGAAAAAGATTTTTTTTGGCTCCATGAATCTTTTTTTCCTTTTTTATTCAATGATAAAAAAAAAATTTTTGGCTATTCCATTTCCCTCCCCCCCCCTCCCCTTGTCCCCCTACTTCAATTTTTCCCCTTTTTTTCAATCATTTGAAAAAAATGGTAAAAAAAATTTTTCTTTGATTTTTTTGGGGGGAAAAGGATGATGGGATCTGGTGTTATTTTTGTGCTTTTTTTTGATAGAAGTTCTCTTTCGGAAAGATGGGTTGGCCCTGAAAAGGGCCTTTGATAGTGTGATACGACACTTAGGCGCGATAGATTCGCCGTTGTTGATGGAGGTCCACTAGTTAACCATGGAAGCTCGGTTTGTTCTTCATCATCTTCTTCTTGCTCTTCTATGGCCATCATTCTGTCTATTTCTTGGTTTTGGTCTTGACTTTGTCGTTGCAATCGGCCATCTTCTGCTGCAATTACAGCTCGCCGGAGCTGTGCCAGCTCTTCTGTACTGCGTCTTAACGTGGCTTCGTCTTCTATAACCTGCTGAAAACTTGTCGTTATCATCATTCCATTAGCTTCTTCAATGCTAACTAGCTCCCTGTGTTCTGTAGCAGCATTTCTCGGATCTCTAGGATGATGGGTGAACAGGGCTCGTCGTCTTAAACTCATGATTTGTAGTTGTCAATACATGTGAACATACTACAACGTTATTTATAGTGGGCTGTGTGTGGGTTTCAAAATGGTGACCTGTTTGTGTGTGTTGTGGGTGGTGTGTTTCAAAATGGCGGCCTGTTGTTACTGAAAATATGCAAATGAGGTCTCTGGTTTTTTTCAAAATGGCGGCTTGTTTGTGTGTGTTATGGGTGGTGTGTTTCAAAATGGCGGCTTGTTTGTGTGTCGTGTGGTGTGAGGTGAGTACAACATGGCGGCCAGTGTCAGTCAGTGCAAGAATAGGCTTGCCCACAGTGTTTTTTTTTGCTGTGTTACTTAAGCATAAAAATTTCCTATTTTTTTCGATAAATCCGTTTCAATTTTCACGGAATTATGATAACACTGTAATCCATAGTTTACACGTATTTGTTTAGCCAAGAAAATCAATTTTATTTCCAATGTACCTGGTGTTTTAACATGGATAAATAGATGGTAGTGTGGCGAAAATTTAAATTATTACCTACTCAGTACATATTATGGTTAATTTTAAAATTAGTTCGATTTGCAGAATGTAAACAAACACCCACATTCTGAAGCCTCACTAACACAGCCCGCTTTGTTTATTTTTGGTGTTTTATCGTCTGCCGGTAATTTTGACATCGTTTTGGCAAGACATTTCAAGACCCCCTCCCCCCCTACGGACATTTTTTGTAAGTTTAACCCATTTATAAATTTTCTACGGAAAATTCCTGTAGGAAATAGGAAGTACATATATAGGAGAACATTGTCCTGACGTAAGAAGTTTGTACGTTTCATATTTACGGAAAAATAGATTTTTATATTTGAGTCGGCTTTTCGCGCACACCATAGCAGCCTATACTAAAATAACTGTCAACTTCGTTTTAGTGCGTCACAAAAAGTGCGCGAATGAACTATTTCTAAATAATTTCATGACGAATTCTCCTAAGGTTAGAAAGTACAGATATTTTATGATTTAGTCCTGAAGTATCAGCTCGTAAGATGTTCTAATTGTTGAGATATTAATTTGTGGAGTTTGACAATTTTCTGTCTTCGAGCTTCGGACGGCCGCCATATTGGTCATATTTGTTCAGCCGAGTGTTAGTTTGTCGTGATAGACAATCGATAATTAATCATATTTAGAGATATATTTCTCAAGACAACCTTGCATCCAATGAAAATATAAGTGTTAAGGCTTACCTTGCTAGCCAGATTGCTGCCTAAGAGGTGTTATTTTTCAATAAAGCGGCATCTGTTCCCGCCGATGCGATGTAAAGCCAACAAATGTGTACGTGTCGTTGCTCATGGCAACGCAACAGCTGTTCGCTTAAGGGGTCGACTCCACTTACCGGCCTACGGCATTCCATGAAGCCTTCATCACGATGCATTCGTATGCTAAAAAATATGGGTATCACCAACCGTTCCCGTGGAGTAGAATTTCATCCACCAGCTTTCACTGTTGGGGGTCGGGGAGCGGGAGTTTTGCACTAATGAAAACCAATGTCGTCCTCTCTCACGAAACCAAACACAAAAATTGACAAATTATACGGACTGCCACGATAAGCGAATGTATGCAACAAATAGCGTTCCGTACTGCACATGTCCGATAAAATCCCTCCAGTCAAGGGACGAGTGTTACAGAATGTTGATTCCACAAAACCTGTTCGGTGGCCTACATCATCGTTCAATCGCTGATCATAAAGGCGCTGCGTTCATCTCACCAGAACTGTATACACTTCGAAATCTGTGAAAGAATATCAATTTTCACGTTTCCTGTCTGATATCACACAAATTGATGCGTCCGCTCGAACACAGCACACTCCCTCGATTACAGTCTACGTGTGACATGCAGGCGATGCAGAGTTTCGTCACATTATTCATCTCAGCGGACACCGAAAGGAACAAAGTTCCGTTATAAACTGCGACAGAGAATGTTCCCCAGCTCAGAAAACAACACAATGATCAGTGAAATCGTCCTCCGTATGCAGGACGCTAACAAAACGCTAACAAAATGGTTGCTCAAGACCAAAATTTGCCCGGATAATAACGTCGTTCAAACCACAGCGCCATCTATACGCTTTGGTGCAAAGGAGACAACTCGGACTAGACCAATTCCCAAGCGAAGATCATGTCCGCTATATTTGGCCTGTATGGGTATAGGGGTGATCGGGTTTTTTTATGGCTTTTACTATGAGCTATGAGGTTGATCATGTAGAATACGATAGAAAAAAATTTGAAAGTACCGCGTAGGCTTGTATATAGATCCATATAGACCCATATACACTCATATACTGGGATATTAGTATGTATCAATCCATACGGGTGGACATGTTGGAGTCTAGGTGGAGCACTAGTGGCCCGATGGGGTAGAGTGAGGTCTTATTTTAAAGCTCTCGAGGAAATAAATAAATAAATAAATAAATAAATAAATAATAAAAAAAATCAAAAAAAATCGGCGAGTAGTAGACGAAGGGAAAATTGGCAAGTACTGACCATGCCCCAGACTACTTCATATGCATATCACGGCCTTAAGGCCTATGTAAGATGTAATCTACTTCACAGTTTAGTAGTATAAAAAGCGCAACACCTTGTCCCTTCCAAAGAAATAAAATCGGCTCTATTTTACAGGAGTATATACGCAGGTGACGTGGGTTGTCACGTCACTTCCGGGTTTTCACTTTCGAACCCAGAAGAGTTCCAATTTTTCCCCTTAGACGTCCGTATGTTCATCCTCCAAACCCACAAGAGTTCCAATGTTCAACCGCCGGGGTGTTTTCCCGCCCCAGCGCCCCGCAGCGCGCGCGTCATCCCGCGTCATCCCCGGCAGTGCGCGCGCGCGGCCGCGGGTCAAAAGGTCAAAGGGTCACCTCCAGGTCAGACGGTCCAATGTCCAATGAGACAATGTTGCGGTATCGCCATAGTCAGAGCTTGAGCACAAAAAAGGGGGATTCTAGATGAACCTGGGAAAGATGGGCAGTTCCATTTGGACCAATCAGCGATCGAGAAAAAGAGCCAATCAGCGGTCGAGAAAAAGAACCAATCAGCGATCGAACAATCAGCCAATCGAATTGGGGTACTCACGGTGTGCTTTCGCTGACGTCCGCGCCTACATCTGGGTTCTTGTATACCCGGGTAATGTTTTTCTGGACATGGATGGGTTACCTTTGGCTCCATTCTAGGCCACTGATTCGCTAATACGGTGTTCAAAGCCACTTTCATGCATTATGCTCATAGAACTTATAGTCATAATCTATACGTGTTGGACGAGTCTCTTCACTCACCGACAGAAGGCCGATAGTTCAACCCCACACCCACCCCATTAGATGCTCCGTCACTTTACCTTCAATTTGATACCTCACTCGACCCCATTGGTCCATTTTAAAAAAAAAATTTTTTTGGCTATCTCCTACCTCCAAAAACGTCTATTTTCATACCTTTCGGCTACCGCGCATGCGCAAAATGCCCATAGTTCAATCCCATACCCAACCCATTACATGCCCCTTCACCTCACCTTCAATTTGATACCTCACTCGACCCCATGGGTCCATTATTAAAGAAAAAATTGGGGCTATTCCATCCACCTTGCTTACTCCCTTGTCCCCCCCTCCAATTTTCCCCTCCCCTTTCTTAATTTCAATTTTTAATTGTTAAAAAAACATATAAAATGAAAAAGATTTTTTTTGGCTCCATGAATCTTTTTTTCCTTTTTTATTCAATGATAAAAAAAATTTTTTTGGCTATTCCATTTCCCTCCCCCCCCTCCCCTTGTCCCCCTACTTCAATTTTTCCCCTTTTTTTCAATCATTTGAAAAAAATGGTAAAAAAATTTTTTCTTTGATTTTTTTGGGGGGAAAAGGATGATGGGATCTGGTGTTATTTTTGTGCTTTTTTTTGATAGAAGTTCTCTTTCGGAAAGATGGGTTGGCCCTGAAAAGGGCCTTTGATAGTGTGATACGACACTTAGGCGCGATAGATTCGCCGTTGTTGATGGAGGTCCACTAGTTAACCATGGAAGCTCGGTTTGTTCTTCATCATCTTCTTCTTGCTCTTCTATGGCCATCATTCTGTCTATTTCTTGGTTTTGGTCTTGACTTTGTCGTTGCAATCGGCCATCTTCTTCTGCAATTACAGCTCGCCGGAGCTGTGCCAGCTCTTCTGTACTGCGTCTTAACGTGGCTTCGTCTTCTATAACCTGCTGAAAACTTGTCGTTATCATCATTCCATTAGCTTCTTCAATGCTAACTAGCTCCCTGTGTTCTGTAGCAGCATTTCTCGGATCTCTAGGATGATGGGTGAACAGGGCTCGTCGTCTTAAACTCATGATTTGTAGTTGTCAATACATGTGAACATACTACAACGTTATTTATAGTGGGCTGTGTGTGGGTTTCAAAATGGTGACCTGTTTGTGTGTGTTGTGGGTGGTGTGTTTCAAAATGGCGGCCTGTTGTTACTGAAAATATGCAAATGAGGTCTCTGGTTTTTTTCAAAATGGCGGCTTGTTTGTGTGTGTTATGGGTGGTGTGTTTCAAAATGGCGGCTTGTTTGTGTGTCGTGTGGTGTGAGGTGAGTACAACATGGCGGCCAGTGTCAGTCAGTGCAAGAATAGGCTTGCCCACAGTGTTTTTTTTTGCTGTGTTACTTAAGCATAAAAATTTCCTATTTTTTTCGATAAATCCGTTTCAATTTTCACGGAATTATGATAACACTGTAATCCATAGTTTACACGTATTTGTTTAGCCAAGAAAATCAATTTTATTTCCAATGTACCTGGTGTTTTAACATGGATAAATAGATGGTAGTGTGGCGAAAATTTAAATTATTACCTACTCAGTACATATTATGGTTAATTTTAAAATTAGTTCGATTTGCAGAATGTAAACAAACACCCACATTCTGAAGCCTCACTAACACAGCCCGCTTTGTTTATTTTTGGTGTTTTATCGTCTGCCGGTAATTTTGACATCGTTTTGGCAAGACATTTCAAGACCCCCCCTACGGACATTTTTTGTAAGTTTAACCCATTTATAAATTTTCTACGGAAAATTCCTGTAGGAAATAGGAAGTACATATATAGGAGAACATTGTCCTGACGTAAGAAGTTTGTACGTTTCATATTTACGGAAAAATAGATTTTTATATTTGAGTCGGCTTTTCGCGCACACCATAGCAGCCTAAACTAAAACAACTGTCAACTTCGTTTTAGTGCGTCACAAAAAGTGCGCGAATGAACTATTTCTAAATAATTTCATGACGAATTCTCCTAAGGTTAGAAAGTACAGATATTTTATGATTTAGTCCTGAAGTATCAGCTCGTAAGATGTTCTAATTGTTGAGATATTAATTTGTGGAGTTTGACAATTTTCTGTCTTCGAGCTTCGGACGGCCGCCATATTGGTCATATTTGTTCAGCCGAGTGTTAGTTTGTCGTGATAGACAATCGATAATTAATCATATTTAGAGATATATTTCTCAAGACAACCTTGCATCCAATGAAAATATAAGTGTTAAGGCTTACCTTGCTAGCCAGATTGCTGCCTAAGAGGTGTTATTTTTCAATAAAGCGGCATCTGTTCCCGCCGATGCGATGTAAAGCCAACAAATGTGTACGTGTCGTTGCTCATGGCAACGCAACAGTTAAGGGGTCGACTCCACTTACCGGCCTACGGCATTCCATGAAGCCTTCATCACGATGCATTCGTATGCTAAAAAATATGGGTATCACCAACCGTTCCCGTGGAGTAGAATTTCATCCACCAGCTTTCACTGTTGGGGGTCGGGGAGCGGGAGTTTTGCACTAATGAAAACCAATGTCGTCCTCTCTCACGAAACCAAACACAAAAATTGACAAATTATACGGACTGCCACGATAAGCGAATGTATGCAACAAATAGCGTTCCGTACTGCACATGTCCGATAAAATCCCTCCAGTCAAGGGAGGAGTGTTACAGAATGTTGATTCCACAAAACTTGTTCGGTGGCCTACATCATCGTTCAATCGCTGATCATAAAGGCGCTGCGTTCATCTCACCAGAACTGTATACACTTCGAAATCTGTGAAAGAATATCAATTTTCACGTTTCCTGTCTGATATCACACAAATTGATGCGTCCGCTCGAACACAACACAGCACACTCTCTCGATTACAGTCTACGTGTGACATGCAGGCGATGCATGATGCAGATCACATTATTCATCTCAGCGGACACCGAAAGGAACAAAGTTCCGTTATAAACTGCGACAGAGAATGTTCCCCAGCTCAGAAACAACACAATGATCAGCGAAATCGTCCTCCGTATGCAGGACGCTAACAAAACGCTAACAAAATGGTTGCTCAAGACCAAAATTTGCCCGGATAATAACGTCGTTCAAACCACAGCGCCATCTATACGCTTTGGTGCAAAGGAGACAACTCGGACTAGACCAATTCCCAAGCGAAGATCATGTCCGCTATATTTGGCCTGTATGGGTATAGGGGTGATCGGGTTTTTTTATGGCTTTTACTATGAGCTATGAGGTTGATCATGTAGAATACGATAGAAAAAAATTTGAAAGTACCGCGTAGGCTTGTATATAGATCCATATAGACCCATATACACTCATATACTGGGATATTAGTATGTATCAATCCATACGGGTGGACATGTTGGAGTCTAGGTGGAGCACTAGTGGCCCGATGGGGTAGAGTGAGGTCTTATTTTAAAGCTCTCGAGGAAATAAATAAATAAATAAATAAATAAATAATAAAAAAATCAAAAAAATCGGCGAGTAGTAGACGAAGGGAAAATTGGCAAGTACTGACCATGCCCCAGACTACTTCATATGCATATCACGGCCTTAAGGCCTATGTAAGATGTAATCTACTTCACAGTTTAGTAGTATAAAAAGCGCAAGTCCTATTGACCTTGCCCCTTCCAAAGAAATAAAATCAGCTCTATTTTACAGGAGTATATACGCAGGTGACGTGGGTTGTCACGTCACTTCCGGGTTTTCACTTTCGAACCCAGAAGAGTTCCAATTTTTTCCCTTAGACGTCCGTATGTTCATCCTCCAAACCCACAAGAGTTCCAATGTTCAACCGCCGGGTGTTTTCCCGCCCCAGCGCCCCGCAGCGCGCGCGCGCGTCATCCCCGGCAGTGCGCGCGCGCGCGCGGACGCGGGTCAAAAGGTCAAAGGGTCACCTCCAGGTCAGACGGTCCAATGTCCAATGAGACAATGTTGCAGTATCGCTATAGTCAGAGCTTGAGCACAAAAAAAGGGGGATTCTAGATGAACCTGGGAAAGATGGGCAGTTCCATGTGTACCAATCAGCGGTCGAGAAAAAGAGCCAATCAGCGGTCGAGAAAAAGAACCAATCAGCGATCGAACAATCAGCCAATGGAATTGGGGTATTCACGGTGTGCTTTCGCTGACGTCCGCGCCTACATCTGGGTTCTTGTATACCCGGGTAATGTTTTTCTGGACATGGATGGGTTACCTTTGGCTCCATTCTAGGCCACTGATTGGCTAATACGGTGTTCAAAGCCACTTTCATGCATTATGTTCATAGAACTTATAGTCATAATCTATACGTGTTGGACGAGTCTCTTCACTCACCGTATACACGTACCTCAATGAAATGCCTGCTCCAAACCTAGACCAAAAACACGTACTTGGTCTGTAGGCTGATTTCATTGGCTCTCTATTTTTACTATAGTGCTCTTGCATTCTAAACTTGATGGGTTACATTTTGGCCCCATCCTACACCACTGATTTCAGTTTGACTGAATCTCCACATTGGGCATTGATGCATTAGGAATAAACACACAAGACAGGGTTTTTTGGTGAGATCTCATTTTTTTTTATTCAGTGAACAACAACAACGTGAGAACAACCACGTGAAAACTGAAGCCCAGAACAAGGGGCTTGTAATTAACTGAATCCCAGAACAAGGGGCTTGTACATTGAAGCCCAGAACAAGGGGCTTGTAAACTTAAGCCCAGAACAAGGGGCTTGTCATTAACTTAAGCCCAGAACGGGCCTTGTACATTGAAATGATGGGCGGCCCAGTCATAGACGAGTACATCGCGGTCCTCGGCCTGGGGGTACTCGTCAAACATCTGTACGATAGTAGATAAGGGTCTTCCCGGCATCGATGGTACAGGTAAAACAAGCAATATTGTCCGCACACGCCACTGGTCAGGCTTTGCAACGTTTGACTGTTCCAACACCACGTCTCTGTGCCTTGATCCATGTAGTCTGTTAAATCGGGATGGAGGGGTGGCAGACCGTACGGGTCAAAGTATTCCCCCTGCTCTTCTGTCAAGTACACGGCCACCCAGTGTTCACCGGGTCGATCCATCGGGTCCGTGTTGAGAACGTAAGCAGCCGGATACATACGGTCTAATGGAAACACATCTCGGGCGAACACTCCTTGAAAGACCCTACGTGTCTCTGGGTCATTCTCCAGCACGGTGGTTATCTGGTCTGTATCCATGTTAGGTGGAGAAGTCACACAGGACGTTGCGCGCCTTGTCCACTTGAATGATGTTGTCAAACTCGGCGTAGCAGATCACATTGACGGTGGTCCCGAGGGCTCGCGCAAAGTGGATTTCCAACCGTAAATTGCCTTGCTTGGCCAAGGCCAGCTGATGGTCGTTCTCTAAGGTGGGGGTCAGATCGAAACAGAACAACGTGTATCCGTTCGTGTAGTCCTCCCGACTGATCATATTCCCTTCGTCCTGGTTGATTTGACCGGTGGCTGTAAACAGGCTCTGATAGGCTCGAATGAAATTCCTCCGCCCAAAGTTCGGGGTTAAGGCCGTGGCTGGCACCTGTTGTCCCTCCACATGCAGGGCCACAAAATTGATGCCGAAATGTTGAAAGTCAAACGGATTCTCTGGGTAGGCTCCGCTGAAACTGGTATTTTCCACACAGGCCAGGATCAATCGCTTGGGTAGTTCCCCCAGGAACAGGTTTTCTTTGTTGGCGCCCATATTTCCAGCAGGCACAGAGAACACTTTGGTTTGCACACGTCGGATAGAGTACTGGCCTGGTTTTGTTTCCAAGGCTTTCATGTGTCCCAATTGAACGGCTGGATTCGGTTTCACTTTTCGGACATACAGGACTGCGTCTTGGATGACAATCTTATAGTCCGCTGCATGCCCCTCTACGTTGGTGGCCATCAAGGCGAAGGTCGGAGGCGCCCGTATCAGTCGGATTTTGATGGGGATCTTGTTCAAAAGGTACCGGTCTTGCATGAACATGTCTGCATGCAGTCGACCCATCATATCCACCGAGGCACTGTTCGCAGTGAAAGCCTTCCGTTTGTTATATCCCCCATTGTCCGCCGGGTCCATGTGCTCGGCCGTGTCCTTGTAGAATAAAGCGGTTGTCAGCTGAGATTTTTTAGCCTCTCGGCCATACGACAACAGTGTCTCGATGTAGGCTCGATAGGGGTACGTGTTGGTGGAGTCACTGATGAGTTTGTCGCTGAAAAAAATATCCACCTGCTGAAACATCGAGTGCAGCCAGAGATTCGTCGGGCCCACCGTTGCTTGGTCAGCGAGTCTGGTGCCAGCTCCATTGACCACCTTGGCTTTCACATACAAGTAGGTATGGGCTAAATCCACATAGGCCGTTTCCGCATTACTGATGGTGAACTCGATGGGTCCGGTTTCGTTGATGCTGGAGAGCGGGAGATGCTCCACCCATAATCCTTGTTCGACACTGGTTTGTGTGGGCGGCACGGTCCACAAATCAAATTCACTGTTGGTGGAGGGGCAGGACTCGGCGTGGATTAAGGCCATGTTTTAAGAAAAGATATCCCGGGTCTTCTTCGATGTGCGTCGTCCCTGGATCGGTCGTCGACTGGTGCGTGGTCTCCGTGGGGCAGCTCTTTTATTCCCTACGGTGCGTTGTGCTTTGGCCACCAAGACGCCTCCCGCTTCTTTGGCCCGTCGTTTCAAGGCTTGTCGGGGTGCCGTACCCCCAAGACATCACCGGCCACTTGCAGTCCACTGCGTACCGCTTGTTTGCCGATTGCTTTCACCCCACGCGTCACCAAGGGCAGGAACGTTTTCACAATGCTGCCAGTATGTTCCCCAGACCATGTCCTCGTTGCATGCGTGCACCGCTAAAGACCGGAAAGCCACCCCCGGCCTGTTGGGCATAATAGTCGGCATAGCTGCGTGCATCGCACTCGTAAGGTACTTTCATTATACAAAGTGGGGAGCACGTGCTTGTCGAAAATGAAGTGTCAGCACCACTTTTCCTCGTTCGAATGCCACAGGTCGTCCCGTGTCATCTCTTATATCCACCGTGATCGTGTTGATATCGGTATGTCGTACGGGCAGGTACATGATATGGTTGAAACTGTGGGTGACTTGATCGCCATACGTCTTTTTAATGGGGACCACCCGTAACAGAGGTGTGTTGATATCGCCCACGATGTGGTTGACCACCACGTCCGAGTAGACGTAGAGTCCGTACATACCCGACTTCATATCCATCGGCATCTCGCCATGGTGTTGGTTGGGACCAGCGAACGTCTGTAGATCGAAACCCAGCATTTGCTGTAGTGTAGGACTGAGTTTCACATTCACGGTATCGGTGACGGTAAGCTGTGCCTTGTCGTTTTGTACGTTGACATCGAAGAACACGTTTCTCTTGAAGCGCAAGGCTATCAGGCGTGTTGCACTATCCGTCACCCCCCGTAGCGCCTTATCATGCATCAGTCTTGACAGCCCACCCATGAACTCTTTGGGGGTATCGTATTGGCCTTCGGGCAGGGTGAGCCAGGTGTTTTTGCCTTCGTAGGTGACCTCGTACCACACTTCATTGGCTCGCACGTTGTACCACGAGTAAGGGTATTGGATATCCACGAGGGCACATTCCCAGCGTCCAGGTAAATGTAACGGTTGTGGTAACTGGGTGACGTACTTGGCCACGGTGTTGTCAGGAAACACATCCAGCGAACTGTTACTGGGTAGGGTCAGGTAAAACATGGCGACTGAGCTGTCCTGCTGCTGCTATTGGTTTTAATAGGTCTTCCAGGCCTTGGGCGGTTGTGTCCGGCGTCGTGTTCGTCGCGTTGACTTGCTACGTGTGACGGCTCTGGAGATGTGGGGTGTCCTGATCGAGGGTGGTTTTTTAAAGGTCTGAAAAGAAGGTGCCCGTTGTGATGGTGGTGGAGTTTTGGGGGTGACTCCGGTTCCCAGTCGGCTTCCCAAGAAGGTTGTGGTGAGAGTCGTGGTGCACGACTCGGCGATTGCTGGGTTTGCTGCATAAAGGCCCAGCGGTGGGGGTTCCCCGCCAATTCCTGTGGTACATGCATGTCTTTCAAGCCTTGAGCGAAGACCTTCCATCCTCGAGGATCCGTGTGCGATCTGCGTTTACGCATCAGGTCATTCACTAAATCCGTCATGTGGGTGCCGGGGACCACCTGATTCTGTACCAGGAGTTCGCCTTTATCATTCCAAGTCATATTAGGATTCTGTTTCAACCGTTGTAATACCAGGCCAGCTTGTTTCTTGAACGAGGCAGGTACACTCTTCAGCACTTCGTCTTCCACCCACTGTGGGGCTGTGGAGGCTACCTGACCCGGCTGTTGGGGCGGTGCTGAGGTCAGCGGTCTGTCACGTGGTGGTGGTGGTGGTGGTGGTGGTGGTGGTGCTGTTGCTGGGGTAGACAGGGTTTTGTATTGGTCCATGAACGTCATGTACCGTTGAAGCGTCTCATTGTACCGTTGTACTTTCTCACTGTCGCTTAACCCCGGTCTCTGTAAGATCTGTTGCATCTCTCCATCGAGGCTGTTTATGGTCTTCATCGTAGGTGGGACAGGGTAGGGTGATTGGAGGTTTTGCAGGAACCGTGGTTCGACGAGGACCATTTTTTCGTGTGGTTCATTGTCGGCCGAAGAGTCCACCCAATACTGGACCCAACACGGAAGCGGCCAACGGTGCTAAGATGGCCCCGAGAAAGCCGCCTTTCTGTAACACCTTTTTCTTTTGTGTTTGAGGGACCCGCTTGTGGACTAAGGTTCGGAGACCTGTCTTATGCTTGGCCAACTTGGTCTTCTGAGCCGGAGTCAGTGGTACGTGCCTTTTAACAGGTTGTACCCGATCTCGCACAGACAGCGTACAAGGTCAGGGTCCGCACCGCGTACAATGGTTCGGACTAACTCGGGTGGGGCCGTCTTCAATACACGGAGCGTGGGAGCGTGCTTCCGTACTCGCGCAGACATCCTGTACAACTAATGCTAGAACCCACAACTCTGCCCTTTTTATCCACCTCACAGACAAAGTCAACCCTGCTGTGGTATTCATTCTTTTATTATTCCCCATCATCAAACACACAGACCCCAGCTGGGGGCGCCACTGTGGATGTGTTTACATTATTTTTGCATGTACACGTGGTGGGCCTCTCCGGGAAAGATGTCGGTCCGTAGTCGAAGGTGGTCGGGGGTGGCTTGCTTGAGGTCGAAGAGCATATACCCGTGCTGAGGGGTTGTCGCATCTTTGAAGGCTTCCAACGCAAACGGTGTGCGGCCGGGATACATCTGTCTCGCCAGGTGCAGCAGTTGAGTGGTATCTCGGGTTTTTGAAGACCACCAGGTAGTGGGCATTTAAGCTGATATTCCGATGTTCTTTGTTTTACTGAACAGATTCTGCACAATGTAGATGATGCTGAGCCGTCGATGATGGCTGCCTTTGGTAAAGAGTTGGGTGACCCGTGCATCCGTCTCCGCCATGAGATCATCCAGAACCACCAAGGTGTCGGGTTCCAAATCGGCCAGGTTGGGTGGGCCTTCCACGAACGTGATGTGGGGCATTGCTGCATACGCTTCCTGCCATTCTCCGTAACACCACACGACTCGGGCAATGGGTGGAGTGATCATGCTGTCGGCATGTTGAAGGAGCTTCCTGACGAAGTGCGTTTTGCCGGAGCCCGTCGGTCCTGCGATGACGCAGGTGAAGGGATGCTGCCACCGAGGGTCCATGGTTTGAGGTGGATCCGTTGTCGTGGTAACACGCTCTTGTAAATTTCGTACGAGTGAACTGGAGTGGTGGCGGGTACAACGTCGGTCGTCGTTGTCTGTTCACGTTCAGAGATGGTGCTGGGGGTGGGTACAACGTGGGTGGTCGTCGTCGTTGTCGGTTCACTGTGAGGGATGAAATCCGGTAGGTGTTCAGACGTAGTAGGTGTACTTGGTGTAGGTGTAGAGCTCGACGTGGCTTGTACGCGGGGTGTGGTGGTGGTGACTGGGCTCGATACGACTGGTGCTCTCTGTAGACCGGTTTCGCTGGTGGCTGGTGTTCTCAGTTGGTTAAGTAACGTGCTGACATAGGCTACGTCGTAAACACACCTCCGTACAACAAACTCAGCAGGGTTAGCACTATCACCCCAAAGACCACTTGCGCTTTGCGCGTTTTGCGAGACGCTGTCTTCAGAGGCAGCTGCTGTTGGTCCATAGCACTGTGGTCGGATGTGGAATGAAGGAGGACGGTAGTGGTGTCTGGTTTTATAGTCGTTTCACCTGGTTGGCCGCGACCCAGGAATTGAAGGAACTGGGCCAGCCTTGCCATTTCACGAAATGAAACAGTTTGCCACGTCGACGTTCCGTTTTCAAAATCTGCTCCACCGTGTAGTAGCCTTGCTGTGTTTTTACAACAGGCTGTAATTCCGTGTCGTAAAACGTCCCCAGCAACGTTTCCCCTTGGAGATCTTCCAGTTCATAGACTCGCCGCTGTCGGGGTAGGCGCCGTTTAATCCGGAAGTGCTCATCGCTCCAGTTGGGCAAGTAACTTTTCTCGAACTTGCCCTTGACTTTACTGATCCGTACAGGGTCCCGACCTTGTACACCGCCTTCGTCGTTCGCTGCGATGGCCTGGGGTACAAGACACGCCGGACTTGGGCTTCATTGCGTTGGGTCACGGTAATGGGGGCTCTCTCTATACTTCGATGATAGGCTCGATTGTAACCCCTCCCCAGTTTCGGGAGAACATCGATGTACCGCCTTGTATTCTTATAGGTGAAATATTTATACATGCGACCTTTGAATGTCCTGTTGAACCTCTCCACCACGGAAGCCTTGGTCTCGTTGTACGTATGGAAGAAAAACACCTGTTTCTTGAGAAAGGCTTGGAACGGTCTGTTGAGGAATTCCGTGCCTTCGTCGGTTTGCAAATACAAAGGTTTGCGCCCGGTCTTGAAGATGTCTTTGAACGCCGCTATGAGATTTGCCCCGTTTTCGTCCGGATGGGTACCACCCACGCATACTTGGATAGGATATCGATGCACGTCAAGATATACCGATTCTCATCGTTGTGTTTGGCAAAGGCGCTCATATCCACCAAATCCGCTTGCCACTGGGCATCTATTCCTCCCACGATGACCCGGTTCCGTAGAAAATGGCGACGGACAGATCGATGTAAGGTATAGGTGTCTTGTTTCTTAACCAATCTCGGACTTGGGCACGTTGTATCCCCTGGGGTTTGGCCGCTCGATAGAGAGCCGACAAGGCACTATAGGCCGCCGGACTGTCGGGACTGTAGTATAAGTTATCCAACACCTTCTCCCAGCGCTCCATGGTGACACAATGATGATGGACCCTGGCTCTATCGTTTATTTATAACGGGTGTATCTTGGGCCGGAGTTTCTTTCTGATTTTCTTCGTGGGCTTCCACAGTGGCCATGGTCAATGACCAGTCCAACTCGTCTGATGACCGCTTGATAAGCACTTCATCCACATCTACCACAGCATCTTCCAATGCAGACCATAGATCAGGGTGAAGGGTAAAATGCACTGTACCTCCATCTAGCCGAGCCAATTGAGCAAAGAAAGGGCCGCGTCGAATGTACACATCGTGACACAAGTGGATGAGGTCGCCGTCCAGTTCACCAGACAACACCCGTTTGAATTTAGTCCAGCCCTCCCGGGACAGACGAATGTGAGCCGGGCACGGTTGTGTAGGGTCCGTGTCTCCCACCACCTCCTCCATGATATCGACCTTATCCGCATACACGTGCAGGAAAACCTCGGGGTCAAGCTGAAATACGCCAGTACTATATGCTCCGTCATGGTCAGTACGTGAATGGTACCAGATTTCACTGTCTCCCGTATTTATAGGGAGAACCCCGTGAGATCAAAGGATCAGGTGGTTATGTCATTGGGCTGACTGAGTCTAGCCGGGTAATCAATGGCATCGTCGTCGTCGGGTTCATGTAGTTGTTCATGGGGTTCAGCCATTGGCCCCGCGGCTTCATCACGGATTTTTTCTTCTTCTTCATCGTTCTGGACCGTCATGTGTGTGTGGGTGGCTTCATCAGGTGACACTGTCATTCCAGCCTCTGCGCATTCTATACATATAGTATTTTCTCCATCCGCTTTTTTTCATTAGGTTCATCTAGTGCGTGTTCGATAGCACGAGCCCATGCCAATTGATCGGGTGATCGATCGTCGGGTGTAAATAACTGGTCTACAATAGGCACTATTTTCTCCAAGGCTGACCACAGAGAGGGAGTTAGGAGGAAACTTCGAGCCGGCTCTTGGTAGCGTCCCACCCGTGGGTAGAGCGCAGTACGGTATACATAAATGGCATTGTCCATGTGGATCAGGCGTCCGTCCAATTCACCGCTTAACACTCGTTTAAACTTAGTCCACCCATCACGCTGTAGTGTCACCGTATTCGATAAAGTCTCAGGGGACGCCCTCCAATCCCCGCCACTATCTTCCACCAGAGTCACATAATCTTCATAAACGTATAATCCCACCTGGTAAGGTGGAAGGGGGAGGATGGCTCGTAGGACGGATGACATGCTTGGTCCAAATGTCGAACGGTGAATGACACACACTCTGTCTGACCCTGGTATTTATAGTGTCAATACCACAGCGCCAGGGTGAATAGGGCACAGACTGGTATGAGGCCAACCAGCCGGTGCTGGTTGCGGCGTGAGCGCTCGTGGTCCATAGCCCGAGCATCAAGGATGGCTGTCATAGTCCAGTAGTGGTGAGTGGTGGCACGCCTCTCCATCGAGTGCACTCTGTGGAGGACCGCTTCTGTGAACTCGTTCAGGATCTGGCGTCGTCCCTCGTTGTCGTCGCCATCTGCAAACATGGACCGGACCACTGCTCGGTAACCCGTAAATGAATTCACCACGGTGGCATACTGTAAAATGCGAGTCGCATGGGGCTGGGTCTCCGCCATGGCTCTGTAGAAATGAAGGTGTGGGATCCAGAGGGACGTGTTTTATAGACCAGATGTAGCTCTACGGGTATAGTCCGTGATACGTACTATTCTGATGGGTTAGTCCAAAAAGAGGGAGCAACAACAACAACACAGATTACAGATCAATCCTTTTATTATGCGTGAACAACATAGAAATGCATGTACTGACCTGTCTGTGGGAGGTTTCCCACAATGGCGTTCACCTTCGCGTCTTTTCGTGTACGTCCGTGTCTTTTCGTTAAAGTCCGTGTATCTTCGGTAAAGTCCGTAGGCATTGGGCAAGGAAGCTTTTTCCCGAGACCGAATCACCGCCAGACATGACTGCATCACCGCGGATGAATACATTCTTGCACTCACTCACACCACAGGTCGGGTGAGGTATCAAAGTGAAGCTTAGGTGAAGGAGCATCTAATGGACTGGGTGTGGGGTTGACATATCGATAAAAAATGGATATGACCTTGAACTGATCACGTGACCTCCCCGTGATGACAAATACCCAGAACCAAGTCAGTAAATGCATCCCATAGTCCCAGGTCACACCCGATTCACGCAGACCGGAAGTGACGTCATACACCTGCGCACAACCGTGATGGAAAAAACCCAGAACCAAGTCAGTACATGCATTCCATACAGGCAGAATGCAGGCAGGCAAGCAAGGCAGGGATGCAGGCAGGCAGGCAGGCAGGGAGACAGGTCAGGTCAGGTAAGGTAAGTCAGATTGAATACACCCCTTTCCCTAAAAATGGACTCCTTTTATACGTTTTTCTATCCACCTCCCACCATGCACTGAGACACAAAAACTGGCCGCCATTTTGAACCCACCATGCACTGAAAAAATCGCCATCTTGAACACGACCACCCCCACCCTACAAAAACAAGCCGCTATCTTGAAACCGACATATGCAAATGAGGAGGGCTGGGGAAAACCCATAACACACACAAACAAGCCGCCATCTTGAAACCGACCACCCCTACCCTACAAAAACAAGCCGCCATCTTGAATACGACCACCCCAACCTACAAAAACAAGCCGCCATTTTGAAACACACCACCCATAACACACACAAAAACAAGCCGCCATCTTGAACATATGCAAATGAGGGCTGGGGAAAACCCATAACACACACAAACAAGCCGCCATCTTGAATACGACCACCTTTTTGCTGGGGATCTTGAAAAGAACATATGCAAATGAGGGCTGGGGAAAAACCCATTACACACACCAAACAAGCCGCCATCTTGAAACCGACCACCCCTACCCTACAAAAACAAGCCGCCATCTTGAATCCAACCACCCCTAACCTACAAAAACAAGCCGCCATCTTGAATCCGACCACCCCCACCATACAAAAACAAGCCGCCATCTTGAATATACCCAATGAACCCAATGACCTCATTTGCATAAAACTCATTGCCGCCATCTTGAAACCGACCACCCTCCCATACTAAAACAAGCCGCCATCTTGAATACGACCACCCCTAACCTACAAAAACAAGCCGCCATCTTGAATCCAAACCACCCTCCCATACTAAAACAAGCCGCCATCTTGAATCCAAACCACCCTCCCATACTAAAACAAGCCGCCATCTTGAATCCAAACCACCCTCCCATACTAAAACAAGCCGCCATCTTGAATCCAAACCACCCTCCCATACTAAAACAAGCCGCCATCTTGAATATACCCAATGACCTCATTTGCATATAACTCATTTGCATAATCTCACGCATGCGCACACACATAGCCACGCCCACAAAAAAAATCCTGCGCATGCGCAGTGAGGCACTTTGCCTGACGGATGCGGGCTACCTACTACTCCTCTCTATGACAAGGTGTGTGTGAGAGAGAGAATTAAGGTTTAGCGTCGCCTTCAGCAATACATCAGCTATATAGCGACGATCAAACAAAATTCTAAGTATTCCAACAAACACAAGTCAACAACCCAGCAATCCAGATGTAATCAACACAACACACCAAAAACATGTACATACCGTACATGAAAACTAACCGATTTCTCTCAAATAACCTTAAATAGTCTTCTTTTACCCGACTAAAATGATCTTCTATAAAGTAGTTGCTTGATATAAATAATCTGTCACAATCTTAAGATCTATACAGTCGATCAGAATATGTTTCACTGTGAGATCTTCGTGGCATGTAATACACCTTGGGGCAGGTTCCTTGGTAGATGTTCATGAGATAATCGGGTATAGCCGATTCTATATCGCCTGATCTTGGCTTGATCGAAACGTTTCTGCCTGCTCAGATGAGTATATCCTTCAGTTTCTTGAAGTTTGTTATTATCTACAGCATCTCGTAAAGATTGAAACAGCTTTCTCACATAAGCACAGATAGAGGATGACAAGGTGTGTATCATATTGGGAGGCCGTACGGCAGCGTATTATTACGAGGAGTCCGCGCAAGGGTCATATCATAAAAAAAATCATGAATTTTATATTGAGGAAAAGTCCTGGATGTTCTCTCTCTATTCTTTCTTCTGACATGTTCATAATCGTAATTGGTAAATTGTCACGGCTATTTCTTATAAAATGCGTGAATATTCATCTTCAAGCAGTTATCTTTTGATGGGTCAATAGCTTCAGAACAAGGATGAAATTAATTTCGGAGCTAACATGGTCACCTCTACCCTCTGTCGCCATGATCGCGTGCAACTAATATTGTTAGAATAGATGTGGATCGTTGGTGGACATCGTTGCTATATAGTTGAAATATTGCTGAACGCGACGTTAAACCTTATTTCTCTCTCTCTCTCTCTCTCTCTCTCTCTCGTTGGTCGACATTCCACAGGCTGATTTATAATAACTTGGCATATCGTTCGACAGTCGGGTCTTTGCCGACAAAAGGTCGCTCCTTGCTGTTTTTACCCCTCGGCCAATTTTGGCCATGGGGTATTGTCGTCGTCTTGTACGTCCGTCTGTCCGTACGTCCGTACGTCCGTACGTGAGCGAGATAGCCGGAGAACGGTTCCACTGAAGAATTCCAAATTTGGTATGCTTATTTACCTAGTCAAGGACCAGAAGCCTATTTAATTGGGACCTGATTGGGTGAAAACCTTGGCGGACATCTTTAATTTTATGCGAAATGGATAATGATCCATATCTCGGAAACCATTCAACTGTTCAATACGAAAGTTGGTATACATCATCGATACATCAAGTAACTTTCAATAAATTACCAAACCGGCTTTTCTGATTAGCTGGAAATCCTGGAGGCCATCTTTAATTTATGCGAAATCGATAATGATACATATCTCTGTTACCATTCAGTTGTTTTATATGAAAGTTGGTATACATCATCGATACATCCAGATACTTTGAATCGGGACCTGATTGACCCAAAATTTTGGCGGCCATCTTTAATTTATGCAAAAACTTTAATGATATATATCTCTGATCCAATTTAAGTGTTCTATACCAAACTTGGTATACAGCATCGATGTATCAACTGACTTGCAATGAATAACCACATCAGTTCCTCTGAGTGGGGAGAAGGATGGTCGGCCATCTTTAATTTATGCAAAATCATTAATGATCTCGTTCTCCGATACCGTTCAAGTGCACGATGTAAAATTTGGTATACATCATCGATGCATCAAGAGACTTACGACAAATGACAGTTCTGGTTTCTCTGATTGGGCGGAAACCTTGGTGGCCATCTTTAATTTATGCAAAATCTTTAATGATGTATATCTCTGATACCATTTCAGTGTTCTATACGAAACTTCGTATACAGCATCAATGTATCAAGAGAAATTTCAATGAATAACCACATCAGTTCCTCTGAGTGGCGGGAAGGAAGGGCGGCCATCTTTAATTTATGCGAAATCATTAATGATCTCTATCTCTGATACCGTTCAAATGCTCGATGTAAAATTTGGTATACATCATTGATGCATCAAGAAATTTATGTAATAAATACCGGTTTCTCTGATTGGACGGAAATCTTAGGGGTCATTTCTAATTGCAAAATTTTTGATAATCTGTATATTTGTGATTTGACTGCTTGGTGTTCCTGACATCTTGGTTCAAATTGAATACATTATGAATGTACCCAGAGCCGAGGGGTTTTTTGATGCGCAGCTTCGTATTATCATTATTTCTAAACGAGTGGTGTTAACATATTCTTTCTGTTCAGACTGAAACCTGAAAATCTAGTTCATTATTCCATTTCCTAGACCGTAATCACAAGATTATATTTTATGATTGTGGCGCATCGGAATGCTACTAACTATTCCTTCAAAAATTAGCTGGTGTTATTTCAAATACGGTCTCTTTCGTGTCATGTTTTAGCAGCCTGATATTGTGTTAGCGTACACAACCCTTTGAAGGAAAATATATTCGATATTTATATATTAGGTGAACATCGTTAATATACATGTATCTTGACTTGATATTTGTTTCGTCTGGCTCAGCAGTTCCTTCTAAATTATAAATTTCTACAAAAAAAGATAGTTTTGCATTGTATTTTTCTTTGCTTTTAAATCTTGTTTCTTGATACCATTATTGTGTATGTTTGATGGAACATTATTTCACACATTGTCGGAGTTATAGCTTCTTAAAAAAATGGATGAAAATGTTTTGGTTGAATTTAGTCATAGCGGTACCCTTGTTGTACGCCATGAGAAGCCTGGAATTTAAGCTACAACAGGTCTTCTGATTCGAGGGCTGTCCTATGATTTAACCTGCACCACACGCCTCAAATCAGAAGGCCTTCTACACGTCTATAACTTGATAACTTATGTCTCGCCCTTCACAAAGAAACATTATAGCCTTCGTTTCCTTGCCAGATTCACCACTGATCAAGATTCAAGGCTCGGTCGCTGGTGGCCCGGTAACCCCAAGAAGTACCCGGGAGGCACCCAGGGTC
>JAVTVY010027238.1:0-21894 GCA_036873755.1 Hanleya hanleyi
TTAATGACCTGTTTTTCTTTCAAATAAAAAAATATTTGCTCAGTTCTCTTCAAATAATTCAGCCCTTTTGAGATCTACTCGACACCTTAATAATCAGATGGAAGAAGAGCCTTTGCTATTGCACCGCATTGCGTACCATATATGCCGCATAGCGTGCCATATAGAGTAAAGCGGAGGGGGAGTAGTAGTAGGACTCGCGACAGATTAAACATGTAGATGTATTTATGTGGACAACATGTATATGGTACAGAATTCATCAGAAGAGAAATTCTACCAAATAAAATACATGTAGATACAAATTCTGCTATTTGCGACAATCACCACAAGGAAATGTCTAAAATAAAAAAATCAATGTTTTAATCTCGTCCTAACATCATTAAATTGACAAATCTCCCCAATGTAAATTAGCATGGGCATGTTTTCAATAAGTTTACTCAAATATTCCACAAAATATATCTTCAGATTAATAATTAAACATGTACACGCATACCGCCAGACATCGATACATGTGTGTACATGTATCTGTCTGTGAATGCATTAGCATGTATGTAGACACACCATGTTTTTTTCTGTACAACTGACATTTACCCAGACATTTCCACTGTGAATCAGTGTGTAGAAGAATTAACAGTGCAGGGATGGACCCTGTACATGTTTTCGCATGACGATCCAAGGCGAGCCTTACATGTAATAAGAGGGGTTGGTGTACCTATCACTTCCATCTTAATTATGGCCTGTCAATGTTAGAACTATAAATATGATGGTACCCAGTGGGGCTTCACCAATATTCTGTCAGTGCCAGAGCAATCACCGATATGTATACTCTCACAAATCAATCAAACCAAATATTCCAGCCAAGTCTTAAGTTTAACCCAAAACCTATCATATGTCCCACATTGAACTGGCAAACTACAATTCAGGTTGAACTGAGTTGTTGAAAGCTGGAGATCTGACAATAAATGTCACAGAAGGTTGTATACACCTTCACATACTATCCGTCTTTTGTAAGTTTTTTTTTTCCACCAATCTATTTTCAATGCAGTCCAATGACTACACCAGGGCATGCAGGGAGGTGAAGTACATGTAAACTTGTGTATTTCTCTAACATTGTTCAGTGTAAATACAATTAGGCCAGATTTTTTTATTCTCTTGGTTTACGGATCCGCCGACCCAAAAAACGGGTTTACTGAAAAAAAATATAATTTCCAAATGGTCCTTTTTTTTTCTCCGCCGACTCGATTTTCCCCGTCAATGAAAAAAAAAATCCGGAGAACTCTGGCGAAATTCTGTGTGGAAACCGCTCTCCGCGAGGGAAGACAACTCCTCCGCCAACTCTTCCGCCACTTGGTGGCGCTATCCTAAATACTCCCCGCAGTGTTGTTATCGCCATTCTGTGCACAAATGTATAGCTCTCTGGGCATTCCCAGTGTTTGGAGAGTTCCTTGACTTACTTATGTGGGACATGGCGATAATGGCGAGAGCTAATGTCAGATTCGTCGGATGAATTATATTTATAGGCTATCCAATCGTAGCTTTCGTAATATTAGCCATCCATTGTAACTATGACGAGATTGGGAAAGCCCAGCTTTCCAACGTGACCTAGATCATGAAAAACAACCGCTGGAAAGCGGAGATGCACGCCTTCAAATATGACCGAAAAACCCCCCGAAATTTCGCGAAGTCTCTCATCTGGAAGCTGCGTTTATTCTGACAAATGTCCACGAATAAATGAGTATTCATCTGTTATCTCTGGGCATTGTAATCAAAGAAATATTTGCTCACAATCTTCGGAAATTACACAGGTTTGTGATTTTTTTTTTTTTTGTACGTGGTTGTTGTTCATCGAAATATCCGACGATTGCAGTATCATTTTGCAAATAACGAACATGTCGGTGAGTTTACTGATTTTTATTTGGAATAAAACTGCATTTCTTGAGGAAAATAATACACACACATAGTTTTTGTTGAAATATATTTAAAAAAGACATAAAGCAATAAGTTTCAGAATGTCTGAGATTCTAAAATGCAGACAAAAACACATGACCGCCTTCTGTTTTGGAGATAATTATTCAACTTTACTGACTGCCCTGAGCTGGAACCAGTGGGGTTCAGGCCAAGAAAACTATCTGGGGCTGACAGCTAGGATAAGCTGCAGTACTGAATGAGCTAATGAACGACGGCTGAATAATGAATGATGGACCAGACGCTTGTAATTCCTGCAAAGATTCTGCAGTCGTTTGGCAAGCGGTATGTGTTTGCGCGAGCCCACAAGGAGACTGAGAAAAACCCGCCCACGCAAATATAAATGTCTTTGATATTCTTAGGAGTGCACAGAAGCAATACGATCTTCTCCCGAAGTCAAGGTTGTGTATAGATCAAAAGTTATCAAAGCGGTCAAATATTCGAATAGTATATATTTTGCCTAAATTGAATTTTCAATGATAAACCGGTAACCAAAAGTGTTCTACACGAATTTTTCGAAACCTGTTCAATCATCAATAGTAATATGTGATATGAATTTCATTATTCAAGACATTTTCAAAGTGGCATATACAAATTTATACAAGGCTAGTTCAGGTTTATGATTTTTAATCTCAACCCTTGGGCATAGGGATATTGTCATTGTTAAGTACGTCTGTCCACCTGTCTAATATTAACCTGTCTGGTCTGGCCTAGCCTATGACAGGTTGAAGTAAACTATTCTGTTTTGATTGTAGACATTTTCTCAGTGACAGTGTCATGTGAATGTTTCAGGAATATAATAAGAGAGATTCCGTCCAACAAATCACTTTCCATCTCGTTTTCTTGTTTTATGGGTTAACAATGCAAGCTTGGCAAGCACTGACCAGACATTCAGCAGGCAGCTGTCCTGCATACTAGATACCGGCCATGATTTTACTTCAACATTTAAAAATCTAATTTTGTTGTGCTCATTTTTTTAGGGAATTTTTTTTTTTTTTTTTTTCCGACCGACCGACCCAAATTTTTGGGGCCTTCAATCCGTAAACCAAGAAATAAAAAAAAAGTGGCCTTATACATAAACTCTATACTTCATTCACGCTATTAACATCCAATCACTCCCACATTTGGAGTGAAAGTTGGATCAGATAACATCAAAAATGTAATCAGCCATGTATTCCAAGATAGTAGTAATATTAATAATCAAATCTTCGCTTCAAATCTACCTGTTTCAATAAATTTCATCAGGTCAAATATCTAGGTGGTATTGTAAATACCATAACAATCCAATCATCCTAAATTACAATTCAGTCTCAATCACAATCAGTCATTCTTTTTTCAATTGATCATTCTGTAAACTCAGTAAAATAATGAAGAAATAATGGATTATCTGTATGATTTTGTATCATTTTGTCAACTTCTCCTGTTCTAATAAATTTGATCACCCTCTGATTTTATGGAGAGAAATTTCACTTCCTGTGATGAATTATTAGAGGATTTACCATAACTGCCCTTTTTGGATTAAATTTTTAGAATTAAGAAATAATCTTTTCATAGGCTTGATCAATGGTTATTTTACGCACAGTTAGTGTGGAAAAGTTTATAAATTTTAGGGCAAGGGCAACTTTTTCACAGTAACCGTGCATAAAACAACCATTGAGCATGCCTATGAAAACATTATTTCTATTGACACAAGTGTTATAGAATGTCTCATTGAAATCTGGCATCAGAACATTCTATCAAATTCCATGGTACAGATTTAAAATGAGAAAATAAGCATTTGGAGGGATATCTGAAATTCAATCGAAAAAGTCTGAAATTGATGTACATGTATTCCAACTATTGCGGATTACTGCTGGTTCAGGCATTTCAGATAAAACTGATAACATCTGAATCATCAAAATGATCACACACATGTATCAACATCAGTGATCAGCTCATGATGCAGTCCATCTTTGTTGTTGGAGTGACAAGATAAAGGAGAACAACAGACGGCCCACACGGGTACAACAATTAAGTCTAGATTAGAGGGGCTTTTCACTGATCTGAAGCCGAGAATATATGCCTGACAAAGAGATGCCCAGAGAATACGCAGGATTCCATATCATTTCAACTTTTTAGATTCAATGCTACAGAATGAATACATGCCTCCTTCCTTTGTGGATAGGCTTCCAGCAATAATTTCAAAACCGAAACTCTCATTTCCATATTTCCAGATTATTGCCAAAGATATGCAGGCATGCAGTCAGATTCTATTCTCCACCAACAAAAATACTGTACCCCCCCCAACATTAAATTCCAGGAATTTATTATCTGTGTCATTTTCAAATGCACTAGCTGTTAATTGTAGATCATAGGGAGTGTAAAGTCCCGGAGATTCATGGCCAACTGAAGGTTTGTTTGTCATGCATGATGCTTGTGGAGCAATATAATGTATTGCAGAAGTGCAGGAAAGGAGAAAAAGTTCCGTGTAACAAATTGTGTGCTGCAAAGCATGATAAGTTTGACCAGCACATCAAGATGATCAAGCTTACAGCAGCATCACTAAGATTTGAATCATGGGTATTTATAATTGAATCATGAACAATTACATTTAATCAACCTATCAAATTTATTGAGACACATTCCATCCTCCTAAGTATCTTGAAGTGGGGAAAATTTGTGTCTATGTGGAGCAAATCAATCAAATCAATGAAATATTATTTTCCCCTCGACTGCCTTTGCTGTGGACATCAGGGAAATGCAAATTACTACCTTTGTCGCCAGTCACACCGGACGTAAACTGATGGCAGAATCCAATAAACGGAGGAGAGAAAGCCAACTTAATACACATTGACAGTCGCACTGTAGCAGTTTTCATGTAATACATGTAGAATGCCGATCCATTAAGTCTATACTTTTGTAATAAACAGTGGAATCACGAAACTGTTGATGATCTCCGGTGGAGATATCTCGCTAAAAAGCTGTGTGGTGGCGTTTCTAAGCAGAGTAGTCTCTCTAATTTAGTCTTATGGCCTGGAGACAATCAAATACAGCATATTCTGGGCGAAATGAGCAAATCAATACGACGGTGAATGGACAGAAACGTGATGGTCTCCGAATCAATAGAAGACATTACACTGTTCAATGAGAAATAATGGCCGCAGGCAGATGGAAAACCATGTGTATAACCACGTCATTTACTCTGTCACCTGACGCTATCCAGTCTCCGTATGATGACAATTATGTCATGTAGCTCTTTTTAGTTGAAATGAAAATGGAAAACAGTCACTTGATGTATCATGACTTTGAAGGTTGGACAATTGGTCTCCCAAATGATTATTGGTTCTGAAAGCCATAAACCTGATATAGAAGAAGATCTTATCTGGCTGCAGCTCCCTTTGGTATAATTACAGTGAAATGAAATTATGACACCTCCTGAACATGCTGTCATTATACAAATCAATAGGGCAATTAACATTTGGCAAACTGGTATTTATGCACATCTCTTAGAAAAGTAAAATTAACTGCTTCGAGCATGTTCTGTATTAGTGGCAGACCTGCAGATATTGCGGGCCTATAACTTTAATACATGCAGTGTTATATAATGTAACGTCAGCTACATGGCCATCTAGTTCAATTAACCTTAACAGGAATTCACCTGATATAAGAGTGAATAGGTCAAGAAGTCACGAGTCGCCTGCAAACACCTGATAACATTATCAACGTTCCACAACATCGGTAAATGCATTTCGGATAATTTGGACGAGTATTTGTCAATTTCCTGAAGACGGAATCCAAAGAAATGCACAGGCTTTTAACCAGAGCCATCAACTCCTGGGCATTACTAAGGGAGCATCAAAGCATGTTTTAACGATAATTGGCAAACTCCGCGCAAATTTCCAGATTGTCTGAAAGAAGCCTAGCAGGCGGTATTCATTTGAACATCATTATTGTGAGATGAAATGTGACTTAAACAGCCCTCGTACATAACCTTAGCAATGGTATATGCTGATGAAAAATCCACAGCATTTTTTTTCGAGGCACTCTTTACAAAAAAGAAATATGCCAGCCCTATATTTGAAAAGTTGCTTACTTTTCTACATCTAGAATCATCTGGGGACATACAGATCATTGACAGTTTTCTATTATATGGAAGGCAGCTATTTTCAGTCTCGGGAAAATTCATGTCATGGCTTACAAAATAAAAATGCAGAGGTAAAATCTATTTGATTAATTCTGCCTTAGCAATATTTTGGCCAGGGTTAATTCCTTCATGAGGGATGCTTAAACAAGATTTTCCCAAATATTCCAATAGTAGTTATTCTTTTATCATTAAAGGAGTACTTACCTTATTTTTGAGTGTGACTACATTTATCAGCAATCGTATTCCAAACCTTATTGCATAAAACCTATGTTGATAGAATGTGAAATAAAGGAAATATTGACTATTTGTTGCTCGCAATGGCGTGCACTGGGCGCCCCCATTGCACCACTGTGTGACGTTTTTAGATGAGCGGAAGTGAGTTTATACTCATCTAAAAACATCACAACGTCATGAAGATTTAAGGTTGATCATGCTGGTCATGCCGATAATTCGAAGGAGAAGGAACCCAGTAAGTTCAAAGACGTTCTAGTTGATTTTAGTAGTTCAAGTGTAATCATGAAATGTTTATGAACTTAGAAGCATCGTCGTTCAACTGAAATCACTGGACAATTGCAGAGGACACTCCTTTAGTTTACCGCTCAATTTCAAATTTTATCCAAATTGAATCGGGCAAGTCTCAGTTGAAAAATTTGGGGAAGAAATTTTTCAGTTGGCGAAGATAACCTAAACCAATTTCCTTTGGTTATATTCCTTCAGGAGTCTAACCTAATAGGAACCTATATAAAATAAGTTAAGTACTCCTTTAACAAATGGTTTCAGCTCTCATCAGATTGAGGCAGGTTTGCAAAATATCCAGCAAGATTAAAAGACTAAAAAAAAATAATGACTATTTTACAAATACCAAAAAATTCCTTAAGGTTCTATATGAAGGATCCCTAGCAATAAAATTTTAGATACTGTATCATTTCTCGCTCACTAAAATGAGTTATGTATTTCCTGAAAGTTGTTCAATCCGGGAATTAGAATTATCTGAATCACCTCTAAATTTGAATTTAAATGGAGCAGATTGTGAAAATTAATGAATTGATTTTGATCACTATGTGTTAGATAACCATGTGTGGCAACATCCCTAACTAATCCAGTCAGAAATGAGATGTCTTGACATCTTGTCCGACCGCTCAATTTAAAAGATTAATTTTCAGCACATTTTTTTTTTTTTTTTTATCACTCTTTTTTTTTCACCAAACTGCGGAGCGGAGTTGATTATGAATTTTCAGATTAGGCGAAAGAACTGTTTTCAAATTTTGGAAGCCTGCTAGGGATTTTGAACCCTTGAACAACATGGAACCAACAACAAAAGAGTCCAGAGATACATCTTCACGCTACCAAAAACAACCCAAAATCGTTAGATGACTTTTGAGATTCTTCAAATATTTAATTTATGTATGTGTAAAGTGTGGTGCGGACACTTTTACTTAGTCATTTCGCCCACCATTTTTGTTGCGTTAATGGGTTATTATTGCAGGAAAACAAAAGACTGCATGACTTGTCCTTTTCCCAGTTAGGCCAGTTAGAACACCCCAAAACCCAGCAAGAAACATTTCACATTCAAGTCTGTTGTAAGGCAAGGCAAGTTACACATCAAGATGTCTGCCGTCTGTGGTTGGCTTAAGACTCCACCAATTTTCACTGTGTGCGCATCATGGGAAAAACGGGAAATGAGGTCAAGAGAACCTGACCTGTAGCAATGAAATAGCCAATAGAATTGTATATTTGTATACCAATACATGTAAAGCAAGGTGAAGTTGTTCTGCCAGCCATCATTTACACCAAACTGCTTCAACTGAACCATTAGGCTTTATTAGCAAAATCACCATCATATTGCATCCCAACCTGTAAAAAAATGTGATTCCACGGCACCTAAACTATCGCAAGATGCAGCTGTGTGAAATATTGCAGACATAATTGAATCTTTAGGCGCGATCTCTGTGGAATGTATGAGCAGATGTGGCAAGCTATGGAGCTAACTTGTACGATTAACTCAAGGAGCCAAATTAGTCAATTTCATAGCGCGGTGGTTGAACAATGTTGAAGAGGGCTGTTTTTTTCTCTCTCCACCCTGCCAATCAGTTTATGCAGTTAAAGACAGGATGAATAAATAGCCTGGGCAGAGAGGATAATTATTCTGATTATGTTTTCCACATGGACTCGTTAACTACTCGAGCAGTGACTCGTTAACACAGACCATGTGTAATTACTGTCACCAACTCAGAAAGATGAGTACATGTATGTTATAATTTCCATAATACACACCTGTATAGGCAGACAGTTGATCTAGTTCTGATCAATCTCAACAGATCTGCTCAATGATCAGCTTTAAATCCAGAAGTAACCTTACCTATGTATAGGTCTATTTATGATTTTAAACCCTTCAATGTTCCTCATTTACCTGAATACTATATACTGACATACGTGAATTCTATGTTCTTTGCATCAGCTAAAACTAAAATGCAGTAGATATAAATTTCATTATACACGAACAGTTCTATCTTCATGCTTCTAATTTCTTTGATAGGCATTACAAGTCGGCGTACCGGTATATAACACAAGGCTATTCTATCGATAACAACTTCTTTATTGCTGTGAAGCTGACGTTTTGTTGGAGATACTTCCAACTTTTTCAAAACTTTTTCATTAGTTTTGAAAAAGTTGGAAGTATCTCCAACGAAACGCCAGCTCCACAACAATAAAGAAGTTGTTATCCATAGAATAGCATTGTGTTCATGCTTCTAGTCTTTTTTTTTTCTACTCCAGCATTTTTTGGCCAATCCTCTTTCATTGATTACATGTATGTATAAATTTTATCCAATGAAGTGCTCGATATTATCAACAAAACAAACTTGCGGTGAGCAACACAACGATGTGGATTTATTTTGTCCCCCAAAAATAAAACAGAAAACATTTTCCCATATTAGACAATCTTGACAAGAGAGCAGGGAAAAATGTTTACCGTGGGCTGTTTATCGTTGACATGAGGATTGAACGTTTACATGTCTGTGTCGATATTATTAAATGTTGATGAGTATCTAAAACATGTGTTACCTAACAGGAGTTATAGATACATGTAGAGTACTTCATTTCTGAATTTTGTCTTGCATAATAAAGTGCACTTGTCCATCAAGAGCACTTACAACATGAACCTTACATAATTCTTATACATGTAATGGAGATTCTAGCAGGCTGACATCAGAATTATGCTGCAGGTAGATGAAAGATCTGAAAAAAGCAGCTAGAAAATCTTTTTTTTTAAGATCTGAAATAAAAGCAGCTAGAAAATCTAATTTTTTAACAAACGAGCCATCATTTTCCAGAAACAGGAAATTGCACGTTTTAAAATCGACTGACATTCACTCTTGAGCTTTGTGGGCATGAATTGAGTCTTTGATCTGTGATCTGTGCTTTAATGACACACCCAGATCTATGTCCATGCATCACCATATTGTGACAAACCTTTCACACTTATACATGTATTTAACTTTAGGTATGGTGTAGAGAAGTCGATACATACACATCCACATATATCTATCCCTACATTATTACAGTACATCAAATATAATTGAACATCTATATGCATCTACCACAATACAGATGCCATAAATTAAAGCTATAATCATGGGAGGTCAAAATAATGGATCTAATCATGTGAGGTCAAATTCTTCTAAGAAGAAAAATATACTCATTATATTATGTGACATTGAGTGAGTGAGTGAGTGAGTGAGTTAGGGTTTAATGTCGGGTTTAGCATTATTTCGGCCATATAGCGACAATATAACTATAACTACAATATGATTAGCTGGACATTGTGACTGCTGCATGTCTATTGCTTATATATCATGTATATAGCTAGGCTTGATAAATCTGTCCCAGCAAATTATGTGGCTAACCACTCTATTCCGAAGGCCAACTGAAACAATATCTGAAAATTGTACAGTGCTGCCTGATTTCCTGCATATGCGTTATCATTTGCAAAAGAAGCTACAAAAGTTCTTTTGCCAAAAAAAAGGAGGCGACTGGCAAGAAAATATCCTACATCGCCAAGAGCAATTTTCATCTCAGAACACAACTGAATTAAAGTGAGGATGTTCTTGAAGCAGTAAACACATATAATGTATGAGTGAGTAAGTAAAATTTAACATCGTTTCCAAAAAAGTCACAGTCATATCACGACAGTGCCGACATGTGCAAGGACACGAGAGTGCCCACAATTCCTATTATCCTGGACACTGATCAGCCCAGCCGATATAATGTACGATACATGTAGCTTACATATATGAGTGAGTGAATATGATTTAATGTCGCTTTGAACTATATTTCAGTCACATCACGATGTTTGGGTTCTATTCCTGTTTACGCCCGGGAACCCCACGGGTGAGATCCTATTTCTTTTCGCAACCGGGAACGCCATGGGTGCCCCAGTTAGTCGCTTCTTATGACAAGCTCTCCGAGAAGCTAAGGTCTATTCTCACCGTGACCTGATGTGTGCACGCACGGCAGACATCCCAGGTGAACTCTGGGAGCCCCACGCAGCACTTACATGCATGAACAATATATGAACATTGTAACTTGTGGTGAGGTATACATGTATAACATTACCTGGGTAGCCAATATCAGACACATTAATTAGGCAGGGTTCATCAGTTATTCTGTTTCACAGGCTATGATCTTTTTTATTCTTTCCCTTCAAATGCACAAATTTTCACAATTTAAAGTAAGCATTCAAGACCAAATTTTGCAGAAGAATATTGAAGATACAAATATTGTTTTGGGAAGATACATGTCATTCTTTCTGGTTGAAAACCTGATAAATATATCACTTAAATGTTCACTGACAATGCTGTTTTTCTAGATAGTGGTACACATACATGTATGTGGTAAATTAGACATTACACTGTTACTTTAGCCGGATCTGAAGTCAATGGTGAACACCTGCCGACACACTGCGGGATTAGTGAATTATGGTGGAGCAGCCCTAGGAAGGAAGAATTCGCTGCGGGGCATTTCATTCCTATAGATCATTGAGGATGATCAAGTGGAAGTATTTTGTTAAAGCTCATTCACCACTGTTCTAGTCACCTTGATCAGCAACTCTACAATCAATAACTATACTACTGGAATACCGCTATACCAAATACTGCTGAAACTTCACTATTGTGCATGTATTTGCTAAGACCGAAGTCAGTTATAGGTAGTATTGTATCTGAGGGTGGACAAATTCAGGCTATCATCTCAGTTCTACCTGAGAAATCTTGACTTTACAAATGACATGTACATATACTGTTGTTTCAGTTTTTTCCGTCTGCAACAGAAACAGGATGTAGTGCCTAAACAGTGCACTGATTCCTCAGCTTTAAAAACATTGTGTTTGTACATGTATATGGCAACATACAAATGGCTGAATGAAAGATAAGGCCTTTGAAGATTGGGGATCAGGCTTCGCTGAGATACATGTACTAACTAGCATGTAGTACCAAATAAGTTCCAAACATTCTGAGATAGGACTATGGCCCACAGACAATGTATCAAGGTTGAAGAAAAAAGAAAATAAATTGGACAGTGCACATGTAACCACAATGCATAAGCCTTCACATGTAGCAAGTAAGCTGTTTCAGTAGTACTAACCTCGACCAGAATGATGTACATGTACATTGACGGACATTGGTAAAGTGAAATAAATGTGGCATAAAAGATTTGAGCGAGGTACATGTAAAGAAAAATATGATGTGTATACCATGTCATGGGTATGGAGAAGACAAGAAATTGTTGATGGATATAAATGGCAATGTAACTGTGTGAAAAATCATCAAAATGGGTAAGAAATCTGACGGTGCAAATCGGCAAAATACTCAGCGTCTTCAATGTAAATTTCAAGGTTTTTCACCAAATAGTAACCCAGATATGGACTGGGCAAGAAATTGTTGACTGATGGCATAAGGGCCGTAACTCCAGGCCAGTGAAAAAAGCTGACAATACACATCTGCGATGTACAAAGAATCTTCCATGTATGATTCGAAGTTGTCCATCAAAGAGTAACCAAGATATGGTCTGGCCAGAAATTGTTGTAGTATACCTGGATCTGCATATCTCCTAATTCAGTTCACACTATATGTCGGGAAAAGGTGCTCCCAATTCAGTTCACACTAAAGTCAGGAAGAGGGTCTCCTAATTCAGTTCACACTATGTTGTTCACACACTGTCAGGAAGAGGGTCTCCTAATTCAATTCAAACAATGTCAGGAATAGGATCTTCTAATTCAGTTCAAACAATGTTACTAGGAATAGGATCTGATTCAGTTCAACCAATGTCAGGAATAGGAACTCCTAATTCAGTTCACACTATGTCAGGAAGAGGGTCTCCTAATTCAGTTCACACTGTGTCAAAAAGAGAGTCTTCTAATTCAGTTCACACTAAGTTGTTCAAACTATGTCAGGAAGAGGGTCTCCTAATTCCGTTCGAACAATGTCAGGAATAGGATCTCTTAATTCAGTTGAAACAATGTCAGGAATATGATCTCCTAATTCAGTTCAAACAATGTTACTAGGAATAGGATCTAATTCAGTTCAACCAATGTCAGGAATAGGAACTGACAATTCAGTTCACACTATGTCAGGAAGAGGATCTCCTAATTCAGTTCACACTATGTCAGGAAGAGGATCACCTAATTGAGTTCACACTATGTCAGAAAGAGGATCTCCTAACTCAGTTCACACTATGTCAGGAAGAGGATCCTAATTCAGTTCACACAATGTCAGGAAGAGGATCTCCTAATTTAGTTCATACAAGGTCAGGAAGAGGATCTCCTAATTCAGTTCACACTATGTCAGGAAGAATATAGCCTAATTCAGTTCACACTATTTCAGGAAGAGGATTTTAAGGCCGTCAGTGTCCAACATAGAGCAAATGACAAATGGACTGGGTTCATTATCGATGCTGAATTGATAAACCATTGATCTCAATACATTTACATGACCTAGCTTAGAAAAACATTTCTTCACCAAGATCCAACTCTATCTATGTACCATAATGGTTAATATGTTCTGTTCATAGACAACACAACAAAATTGTTGGATACTACAATGACCTGATTTATCTCAAGTCTCTGATGGAACAATACAGCCTGGCTTAAGATAAGAGAATTCATTGCAATAGTAAGTCAGCATGTGCTGATCAGCTTCCAGTAACAGATGCAAGAAACTGGAAATTGATCAGCTTCATGCCCATGAAAGAAACAATAATTGAAAGATAAAAACAAGTTTCTGGTCATATTGAGTGAGTCAAAGAAAGACAGTCAGTGGACACGGCCTCAGACTGTTCACCATATCACTATATTATATCAACACAGTATCATACGATATCATCGCCAATCAATATGGGGCATATCCCAGACATCCGTTTCCATGTACAAACACAGGGTTATAACCACGCTACTGGACGATAATGAAGGGGTATCTCCTACAAGACCATAAATTAAATAAATGACCTGACAGAGCAAGATTTATCTGACTTAAATTATAGCTTTTCTTGGGGTATCGACCTATCCTTCCATGTCAACATGGCTGATATCATTTATCAAGAAGAGCTCTGGCTTGGAACATGGCATCCAAAAATGAATGTGAGTGTTTTAAGGTACTATAATTATAGTTACCATACATGTTACCATGTCCGCCAATGTCCAGCTAATCATATCGTAGTTAGTTATATCCTCGCTATATGGCTGACATAGTGCTGAACGCGACATTAAACCCTAACTCACTCACTCACTATGTTTGCAGACAAGATCATTCATTCTGGTTACCTAGCTCATACTAACAAGTTTACTCTCGACTTTTCGATGGTAATCCCTCTAATAATTCAATCACAGGAAGTGAAATTTCCCACCATAAAATCTGGGGATGATCAAATTTATTAGAACAGGAAATTGACAAAATGTTTCCAGATCATGCAAAGAAACCATTATTTCTTCTTCATCTCAATGATTTCAGAGGGATAACAAATTTATTAGAATCACCGATTGACTTTTGTCCCCAAAATTGAGGGTGACTGAATTTTGATAGGGGGATTGAATTACTAGAGGGATTAACATACATGTATAACAATGTACATGTACCATACATATCTTCTTTCTAATCAAAGTACACATACTCAGGGCTTGGTATCCAACAAAAATGTCAAATGATAATTCTGATAATTTTCATCTACAAGGAACTTTCAGCTTCAGGGTTTGATGCTATTGAAAATTGTATGCGACGGTGTATTCCACCAGTTTCCCTCGGTTCAATATAGCGAAGCCTTTTAGCCACGTATAACTCTACCGAGAAATCCACGGTCATTTGTGGCCATTAAAGAGACATCTTTCTATTGCTACAGAAAGCAAACTCTGGACAAATTTCCTGTTTCCTCGTCCAGCTACCTTGAAGCTGGCACAGCTGGAATGCCATTCTCGTATGTTACTCTAACAAAACGGAAATTATTTCTCGGTGGTTTTCCCGGTTCTCTCAGATAAAAGTAGAGGGAAACAGGCATGATTTACATTTCTGTATAAAATACACCAGAGTATTTAGTGAATGATGAGGATAATCATGGAGATATCTTTGAAATAGCAGAGTCAGTAGTTCCCATGATGTTAGCCAGAGACTCGTCCACGTATATTAATAGCAGTCAGTAGTTCCCATGATGTTAGCCAGAGATTCGTCCACGTATATTAATAGCAGAGTCAGTAGTTCCCATGATGTTAGCCAGAGATTCGTCCACGTATATTAATAGCAGAGTCAGTAGTTCCCATGATGTTAGCCAGAGACTCGTCCACGTATATTAATAGCAGTCAGTAGTTCCCATGATGTTAGCCAGAGACTCGTCCACGTATATTAATAGCAGAGTCAGTAGTTCCCATGATGTTAGCCAGAGATTCGTCCACGTATATTAATAGCAGTCAGTAGTTCCCATGATGTTAGCCAGAGATTCGTCCACGTATATTAATAGCAGAGTCAGTAGTTCCCATGATGTTAGCCAGAGATTCGTCCACGTATATTAATAGCAGAGTCAGTAGTTCCCATGATGTTAGCCAGAGACTCGTCCACGTATATTAATAGCAGAGTCAGTAGTTCCCATGATGTTAGCCAGAGACTCGTCCACATATATTAATAGCAGAGTCAGTAGTTCCCATGATGTTAGCCAGAGACTCGTCCACGTATATTAATAGCAGAGTCAGTAGTTCCCATGATGTTAGCCAGAGACTCGTCCACGTATATTAATAGCAGAGTCAGTAGTTCCCATGATGTTAGCCAGAGACTCGTCCACGTATATTAATAGCAGAGTAAGTAGTTCCCATGATGTTAGCCAGAGACTCGTCCACGTATATTAATAGCAGAGTCAGTAGTTCCCATGATGTTAGCCAGAGACTCGTCCACGTATATTCGGGCTGGCAAAAATTGGAAAATTTAACATGGGAGAGATAAGAGAAAATAAGTGGACAGGTGAAATTTGACAAAATTGGATTTTTGGACAGGTAATTTTTGAATCTTGGATAACACCCTGAACTCAGAGTAATTTTATTCCAAACTGTCAAGTATATCCTTCCAGTAATTCAACATAAATCATGAAAACCAAAATAGATGGGCGATTAGGAGGTTCCCCCTGTATGTTGTACCAATACAAACTGGAAGGTAATGTTCTCATAAAAATGTTATAAGCAGGAAAACAAATTTCAGGAACCAACCAGTGTAATGTATTCCTGTATGCCTGTTCTTCAGGAACCAACCAGTGTAATGTATTCCTGTATGCCTGTTCTTCAGGAACCAACCAGTGTAATGTGTTCCTGTATGCCTGTTCTTCAGGAACCAACCAGTGTAATGTATTCCTGTATGCCTGTTCTTCAGGAACCAACCAGTGTAATGTATTCCTGTATGCCTGTTCTTCAGGAACCAACCAGTGTAATGTATTCCTGTATGCCTGTTCTTCAGGAACCAACCAGTGTAATGTATTCCTGTATGCCTGTTCAGTGTAATGTATTCCTGTATGCCTGTTCTTCAGGAACCAACCAGTGTAATGTATTCCTGTTCTTCAGGAACCAACCAGTGTAATGTATTCCTGTATGCCTGTTCTTCAGGAACCAACCAGTGTAATGTATTCCTGTATGCCTGTTCTTCAGGAAATATAATAGATGAAACACTAGCAAAACTTTTTAACTTTGACTGTAATTTCATTCCTTTTTTCCAATCATAGTTTTTCTAAATGTTCCACTTTGGGACATCACAAGCAATAACAAAACTACGGTCAAGCTGATGAGATTTAAGAATTCATAGAATTGTTTATACTGGTACAACAGTTACATATATAAATGTATACACGTTTGGTGTAAATACAAGCCCTATTCAATGTTTTCATGTTCAGTGTAAATACAGACTCTGTTGAATGTATACATGCTCTGTGTAAATACAAGCTCTGTTGAATGTATACATGTTTGGTGTAAATACAAGCTCTGTTGAATGTATACAAGTTTGGTGTAAATACAAGCGCTGTTGAATGTATACAAGTTTGGTGTAAATAAAAGCTCTGTTCAATGTATACATGATTGGTGTAAATACAAGCTCTGTTAGCCAGAGACTCGTCCACGTATATTAATAGCAGTCAGTAGTTCCCATGATTTTAGCCAGAGACTCGTCCACGTATATTAATAGCAGTCAGTAGTTCCCATGATGTTAGCCAGAGATTCGTCCACGTATATTAATAGCAGTCAGTAGTTCCCATGATGTTAGCCAGAGATTCGTCCACGTATATTAATAGCAGTCAGTAGTTCCCATGATGTTAGCCAGAGATTCGTCCACGTATATTAATAGCAGAGTCAGTAGTTCCCATGATGTTAGCCAGAGACTCGTCCACGTATATTAATAGCAGAGTCAGTAGTTCCCATGATGTTAGCCAGACTCGTCCACGTATATTAATAGCTGAGTCAGTAGTTCCCATGATGTTAGCCAGAGATTCGTCCACGTATATTAATAGCAGAGTCAGTAGTTCCCATGATGTTAGCCAGAGATTCGTCCACGTATATTAATAGCAGAGTCAGTAGTTCCCATGATGTTAGCCAGAGATTCGTCCACGTATATTAATAGCAGAGTCAGTAGTTCCCATGATGTTAGCCAGAGACTCGTCCACGTATATTAATAGCAGTCAGTAGTTCCCATGATGTTAGCCAGAGACTCGTCCACGTATATTAATAGCAGAGTCAGTAGTTCCCATGATGTTAGCCAGAGACTCGTCCACGTATATTAATAGCAGTCAGTAGTTCCCATGATGTTAGCCAGAGACTCGTCCACGTATATTAATAGCAGAGTCAGTAGTTCCCATGATGTTAGCCAGAGACTCGTCCACGTATATTAATAGCAGAGTCAGTAGTTCCCATGATGTTAGCCAGAGACTCGTCCACGTATATTAATAGCAGAGTCAGTAGTTCCCATGATGTTAGCCAGAGACTCGTCCACGTATATTCGGGCTGGCAAAAATTGGAAAATTTAACATGGGAGAGATAAGAGAAAATAAGTGGACAGGTGAAATTTGACAAAATTGGATTTTTGGACAGGTAATTTTTGAATCTTGGATAACACCCTGAACTCAGAGTAATTTTATTCCAAACTGTCAAGTATATCCTTCCAGTAATTCAACATAAATCATGAAAACCAAAATAGATGGGCGATTAGGAGGTTCCCCCTGTATGTTGTACCAATACAAACTGGAAGGTAATGTTCTCATAAAAATGTTATAAGCAGGAAAACAAATTTCAGGAACCAACCAGTGTAATGTATTCCTGTATGCCTGTTCTTCAGGAACCAACCAGTGTAATGTATTCCTGTATGCCTGTTCTTCAGGAACCAACCAGTGTAATGTGTTCCTGTATGCCTGTTCTTCAGGAACCAACCAGTGTAATGTATTCCTGTATGCCTGTTCTTCAGGAACCAACCAGTGTAATGTATTCCTGTATGCCTGTTCTTCAGGAACCAACCAGTGTAATGTATTCCTGTATGCCTGTTCTTCAGGAACCAACCAGTGTAATGTATTCCTGTTCTTCAGGAACCAACCAGTGTAATGTATTCCTGTATGCCTGTTCTTCAGGAACCAACCAGTGTAATGTATTCCTGTATGCCTGTTCTTCAGGAACCAACCAGTGTAATGTATTCCTGTTCTTCAGGAACCAACCAGTGTAATGTATTCCTGTATGCCTGTTCTTCAGGAAATATAATAGATGAAACACTAGCAAAACTTTTTAACTTTGACTGTAATTTCATTCCTTTTTTCCAATCATAGTTTTTCTAAATGTTCCACTTTGGGACATCACAAGCAATAACAAAACTACGGTCAAGCTGATGAGATTTAAGAGTTCATAGAATTGTTTATACTGGTACAACAGTTACATATATAAATGTATACACGTTTGGTGTAAATACAAGCCCTATTCAATGTTTTCATGTTCAGTGTAAATACAGACTCTGTTGAATGTATACATGCTCTGTGTAAATACAAGCTCTGTTGAATGTATACATGTTTGGTGTAAATACAAGCTCTGTTGAATGTATACAAGTTTGGTGTAAATACAAGCGCTGTTGAATGTATACAAGTTTGGTGTAAATAAAAGCTCTGTTCAATGTATACATGATTGGTGTAAATACAAGCTCTGTTGAATCTATACCTGTTCAGTGTAAATACAAGATCTGTTGAAATTACGATGTATACACTTTCAGTGTAAATAAGCTCTGTTGAATGTATACATGTTCGGTGTAAATACAGGGAGGGAGTGAGTGAATGAATATGATTTAACGTCGCTTTCAACTGTACTTCAGTCATATCACGACATTGGGTCCTATTTCCTTTCCACACCCGGGAAACCCATGGGTAGGGTCCTATTCCTTATTACACCCGGGTACCCCACAGGTGGGGTCCTATTTCTTTTCACATCCTGGAACCCCACAGGTGCCCCAGTTTAGTCGCCTCTTATGACAAGCTGTCTGAGGAGCTGGGGCCTATTCTTACCATGACCTAGGGTGTGCACAACGACATCCCAGGTCAATCCCCGGAGCCCTGCGGGGCCAGTGTAAATACAAACTCTCTTGCTGTATACATGTACATGTTCGGTGTAAATTCAAGCTCTGTTGAATGTATACATGTTTGGTGTAAATACAAGCTCTGTTCAATTATACATGTTCGGTGTAAATACAAGCTCTGTTGAATGTATACCTGTTCAGTGTAAATACAAGCTCTGTTGAATGTATACATGTTTGGTGTAAATACAAGCTCTGTTCAATGTATACATGTTTGGTGTAAATAAGCTCTGTTGAATGTATACATGCTCAGTGTTTCCTGTAAATACAAGCTTCGTTGAATGTGGTATGTTGGTGTAAATACAAGCTCTGTTCAATCTATGAGTATACAAGCTATGCAGTTGTTTTATGAATGTGCTAACTGGACATGCTGTTCTTGTGCAGAATAAATGCCGCCTGTACCTTATAACGGAAGATATATGGTTTTGGGATTTTCGAGTAGTATTAAATAGTAGGGTATTTAGAGGAGACACACAATGTTTCTGATGAAGCCGGTACATGTACATGAACAATTTTCATTACGTATACATTGTACCAGCTCAAGGACATAATGACAAACAGATCCAAAACAATTGGGATCCACTAGCTTTGTACCAGTCCTAAACTATGCAGTGAAATCATTCAGTGCTGAACATGATGGTAAATGGACAGTTGTTATTTGGAGCCGGCTGACGTGGTCATCTACTAATTCAAAGTGAATTCTTACTGTCACGTTCAGTCAAAGAGGTTTCCAACACGCTCGCTCTCTTCCTTGAATTTGATGCCATCATACTTTAGTGAACACTCCTCTCTGGCTCCATCAAGAACATCAAAGTGTCGGTTTCACTTCCACAGTTTGCTTGCTTGATTACAAGAGAGAGGCCAATGAAGGGTTCTTTCATGCCCACAAGTGGTTACTCTGCCAGAAAATGTCTTCTTTGTAGTCACCGTAGAACAACCCAACAACGTTCTCTTCAATGGTTCTTGAAGGAGGCGTCCGTCAACCATATAGCATCATTGCACAAAGCCAATGACCATTATGAAACTGAGCAAGTTGGAACGATAAAATTCTGTTCAGCTTATGGACATGTTAATTATTCAAACTTATTTAGCACACTCAGCAAAAATTCAGGCATGATTTGCTTCCAACTTGTCAAAGGAAAATATAAATTTAGATGTGCATATGTTTATGTATTATTTGTTTTATTCCCAAAAAGTAAATGTCTGGAATAAACTATCAATTAAGACTCGATCTCTAGCTGTGAATGCATACAAGTCTATATATTATGTGTCTGTATTGAGTTCATGTCCATACAGGCCTACAGTATATTGACTGTATGAAAGTCCTTCAGTGTTGGTTGACAAGGTGCCAATAACCTACAAAGCTAATAAACATGGCTCGCCTCTCAGGACTTTAAGGGGATACATCTTCAACAGCCAATGGATGATGAATGGACACGTTAGCCCTAATGGACATGCTGGTGTCAGGACTGTGGTTCCAGGGTATGCTCTAACAGCCCAATAGACTGTTCATTACCACTGGACAAGACCACTTGCCTGGATCTATCCCACATTACCCACCAATGCTTATCCCTAAAGCTGGGCCTATATCATGTATATTGGTGACTGTCCGAGTCTATTCTAACAAGTATAAGGAGATGAAGTGATCAGACCAACGTTATCCTATTGGTACTAATTCCCAGTCCAATCAGGGAGAAGGTCTGTTAGACTGAACCTTGTCAAATATAAGTGGATTTATTCAGCAGATCAGTTTACGTCTATGAGGCTATAATTTCCCCTTGACCATTTCCCTCTGCGCATATAAGCTAACATGAAATGTAATCAATGATGACTTATATTATCTACATGTACATTCAAAGGGCAACGAGTCTGCTCAATATCTTCGTGTACCACTAGACTATAGCATGAACATGTACCAAGAACATTTAGACTTAGAGATAGAACCGAAATGAATGAGGTATGACGACAAAGCATCCTGAGTTTAGGTAATATAGAGGGTTTCTGGTGGTTGGTATTCTGCTTCTAGTTTCTGATGGTCAGTATATCTCGGTTCTACACTGTAGACTCTGATGGTCAGTATATGTCTCGGTTCTAGACTCTGTGATAGTCAGCATATATCTCTAGACTACGATGGTCAGTATATGCCTAAGACTCTGAAGGGCAGTATATGTCTAGACTCTGAAGGGCAGTATATGCCTAGACTCTGTGATAGTCAGCATATATCTAGACTATGATGGTCAGTATATTTCTAGACTCTGATGGTCAGTATATCTCTAGACTATGATGGTCAGTATATGTCTAGACTATGATGGTCAGTATATCTCTACACTATGATGGTCAGTATATGCCTAGACTCTGAAGGGCAGTATATGTCTAGACTCTGAAGGGCAGTATATGTCTAGACTCTGTGATAGTCAGCATATATCTAGACTATGATGGTCAGTATATCTCTACACTATGATGGTCAGTATATGCCTAGACTCTGAAGGGCAGTATATGTCTAGACTCTGAAGGGCAGTATATGTCTAGACTCTGTGATAGTCAGTATATATCTAGACTATGATGGTCAGTATATGCCTAGACTCTGAAGGGCAGTATATCTCTAGACTCTGAAGGGCAGTATATGTCTAGACTCTGTGATAGTCAGTATATATCTAGACTATGATGGTCAGTATATGCCTAGACTCTGAAGGGCAGTATATC